>JAWPHD010007673.1:0-125568 GCA_037043455.1 Cyrtodaria siliqua
AGTTCAACTTCAATTAAAAAAAGGATATAATTTCAATTTTATATTTTTTTCATTAGGACTATTTATTCAAAAAGAATGACCACATAGGTTACTAGATAGAGATGCAGCGTGCAATACTATGGGTAACCGAAATTGTATGATGTGAATGAATGACATGAACTGGTCAAAAACTGGATTGGTAAATATACCAGAAAATAATTATGACAGTTTGTCTGCCTCACTGAAAAACGTTCGACTTCTCTCACAAATAGTCAATTGTTCAATAGTCATTTACAGGTCAATGTACCGAAACCTCACGGGTCTCATCCCATGAACAAACATTGAAACAAAAACAAACACGCATGTAGTTACTGCACCCGCAATGCCACATGGTTCGCATTACAGATTTGTAGACTTGTGCATTTAAGGACAGGTTGCTGCACTCGCAATGTCAAATGGTTAGCATTACAGCTCTGTAGAATTGTGCATTTAAGGACAGGTTGCTGCACCCGCAATGTCACATGGTTCGCATTACAGCTCTGTAGACTTGTACATTTAAGGACAGGTTGCTGCACCCGCAATGTCACATGGTTCGCATTACAGCTCTGTACGCTTGGTGCATTTAAGGACAGATCTAAGGATGCAGCCGTAGTTGAATATGTCGTTCGTAAAATCTTCTTCTTCAAAACCATGTCTTGGCGAACTCTTCAGTACTATCCGAACTACTTTCTGCTTAAGATAGATGTATAGCGTGAGTTAACACAAATCAAATACTTTAACACATACTGTTTATAACCTATGTTAGCAATATACACGTGTAAAACATCTTGAAACACTTGTGGACATGCATGCAATGGGTGTACAGCATCAACTATGTAGGTGTTTCTTTTAAGTAATTACATGTAAAGTTATGTTTTCAAATCTTTTTAATAAGAATCAATGCCGAATGCAAAATAATCAAAATATGTTTGTTTCACAAAATACTCCTCAATTTGACTTTGCATACAATCATAAAACGTAATTAATACTAATACAAATATAATAGGCGGACACAATTTCGACCAATTAACACGCACATTATACAGAGCAAACATGATGCAATTTAAATATAAATTTACATACGTTTTTACTCTCCTTAACAAGCACGTTGTTTGTATTCAAGGCGCCATGGACCATGTGGGTGGAATGCAAAAGCTGCACGCCGCTAGCTACCCTCCAAGCGATTGTCAATGCTTCCTTTATGAAAAATAATGATAAAAGGCTTCCTGAACAGAACAGAACAGAACAAATCTTTTATTATATACAATCTCAGGTAACATGGGTTACAACAAGAGAGAAAGGTACATTACATACATACAAATGGTACAACTAAACTGTATACAAGGATCAGTACATATGTTAAATGTGAAGGGGGAAAGCATTATCAATAAAATACGTCTCATGTACGACGTTACTTGGCATTTTGTAAAAGAATTCTGACGAAGACACTTAGTTTTTTTTGGACTTTGACTGCGGGATGGGTTAAAAGCTCCTTGTATTTAATGACATTCGTGTGCTGATAGAATGAACGCGGTATGTAATGTTTGCGCATTTGATCAAAATGTGGACATATTAATAAGTAGTGGAATTCGTCACCTATGTCGGAATCGCATAGTGTACAACGTCTGAGGTTATACGCAGTGTTAGTAAATCTGCCAGTTTCAACGGGGAACCTATGGTTAGTCGTACGGAATTTAAATAAATAAATATAGTTGCTTCTTGGTAATTTAAGATATTTTTCGAATGCTAGGTCATCTTTAAAAAGGTTGTAGTTTTTCCCTTTCGACGAATTTTGTAAGTCTGATCTCCAAGATTGTGTAAACTGGTCAACTAGCGTTTGTTTAATTGAGAGGTGAATGCTACTATGTTGTAAATTATTGCGGTTTGTCCATATATCTGAATTGCCGGTTTTATTGAGTATGGATTTGATGTGTTTTAACCACTTATATTCGTAATTTTCAGTGTTATCCATTGATTTGTAGCAGAGGAAACTTAGCTTTGATTGGCTTCCAATGATAAGTTTGTTCCAGAATTTTATCATACGGGTTTGTATAGTTATAGCAATTGGATGTCTACCTAGTTCTGCATACAACATATACGAGGGAGTGCTTTTTTTGCTATTTGTAATTATTTTCAAAAAATCTGTATGAATACGTTCTATGATGTCTAAATTTTCGAATCCCCAGACTTCGCAAGCATATGTTAAGATCGGTAATATTGTATGGTCAAATAATTTTAGTTGGAGATCTAAGGGGAGGTCTAAATTATTAATTCGTCTGTAAAGTAAAAACATTGCTTTTTTGGCTTGTTCAACAAGATGTTTTCGTGTATTAAGGAAGCTTCCAGAGCTAGAGAATATGACGCCTAGATATTTATACTTGTTTGTGAGTTCTATTTCATCTGGTCCGAGTTTAAATGAGAATCGCGCCGTATTGCGAGCACCGAATACAATAATCTTTGTTTTGCTCGTATTTATATTCAATTTCCATGTTTCGCAATATTCATAAAAAAGTTGGAGGCATGATTGGAAACTAGTAGGGTTGTCAGAGAGGATAATAGTATCGTCTGCATATAACAGTAACATTATTTTTATATAAACATCGGCCTGAGTGTTAACAGAAATTCCCTCTAGATCAGCATTTAACAAATATTCTTCTAAGTCGTTTAAAAAAATAGAAAATAAAATCGGCGATAAATTTTCGCCTTGACGAACGCCGCATTGACTTACAAAAAAGGCTGACGATTCATTATTAATGGACACACATGATTTAATATTTTGATACATGTTAAATATAACTTGAAACAGCTTTCCCTTAATTTCTGTATTTAATAATTTGCGCCACAGGCCTATTCGCCATATGGAATCGAACGCCTGTGCAAAATCAACAAAGCAACAGAACAATTTCTTTTTCTGTGAACGTAGCATTTCGATTAACTTATGTAAAGTAAATATATGGTCAGTAGTAGCATACTTAGCTCTAAACCCTGCCTGATTTTCAGATAAAACCCCATTTTCATGTAAGAAAGCGTTGATTCGTCCGTTAAGGACAGACGTGAATAATTTGCCAAAACAGCTGAGTATAGTGATTGGGCGGTAATTTTCAGGACTGAGTGGATCGCCTTTGTTTTTGAAAATAGGTTTGATAATGCCTTCCAGCCAACTTGTTGGGAGATATCCTGAATCGAATATGATATTGAATAATTTAGTGTATATGGGTAACATCACTTCTTGCGTATTTTTTATATATTCATTTATTATTTGGTCGTTGGCAGAAGCTTTAGAATTTTTAAGATTAGAAATATTTTTTAAAATTTCATCAGGTGTAATTGGAGCGTTTAAAATTGGGTTGTCGTCCGCTATATTGAAATCCGGTATATAGTTGCCTTCATCATTATCAGGAAGTTTTGTGTTTATATTTTTGAAATAATCGAATAAATCATTTAACGGTGGCGTTTTATTGGAAGATCTCGGCTTCATTCTATTGAGGTAACGCCAATATTCTTTCGGTTGTTTGGAATTAAGGTTTCTTAGTGTATGCTGTTGGTCGTATTTGTATTTGTTTATGAAGGTATTCATTATTTTCTTGTAATATTTACTGGACAGTTTGAATGTTGCTTTATTATTTTCATTGTTATGTTTATGGTATTGTTTACGTGCCAAGTTGTACTTAATACGTGCATTGCGACATTTATGGCCGAACAAGGCTTATCGGTTGAGTTGTTTTTAACGACACTAGTTTTTCGAATTTTTCTAAGACCAAACGTTTTTTTGCCGTTTCATAAAATAATTGACCAATGGATACGGTGATATTGTCTACTACATGTTGGTCTATAATAGTATCATTTGAGGACAGTAGGTTGTGGAGATGCTGTACTTTGGTTCGGTCTAGGTTGTCTGTTCCTGTATTTATTCAATAACGGCAAATAAAACGCAGCTCAACCAGAGCCCATAAAGCACCGACCGGATAACAACATTTTTTTTTATAACTGGACAAGAATGAAGATTTATTTAAATAAATCATACATTTTCCAACTCAATAACATGGACTGATTACAGAATCATTTGGTATTTGAGTAATGATGATGGTGTGTACGCCATTTTTTATTTTAAATAAGACACGATCAAACAATTCCACTAAATGGAGTTACCTTTTAAAGAAACATACTGAGGTCCAAGTTAGCATCGTCCTTGATTTGACTTAACACAGAACAACAACTAGCAGAGGTGAGAGTTGCTAAATGTAAAACAAAGTTTGAGGTAGGTCACGCCAAGATTGACTTACCATGACATCAACCTTTCTTTTCGTCACTATTTCATGCAGTGATGTGTAACTACCATTGTACATTACTTCCTTTCCAAACACAAATACGTCGTTGTCAAATACCTCTGTAATGGTTCTAATGTTGGAAACTGAAAGTTAACACTTAATTTAAATATAATAAAAGTGTATGTAGAATTGTGCTTGGACTTATGATACAACTAAATAGATACGTGTGCTTATTAATACTTTTAACTCCTTTGTTTTGAAAACTGCTTATATAAACAAATAGTATGCGATTACCTACTGGGACTAGAGAGTCCATAGCGCATGAGGCAGGTCGTGAGTTCAATCCACAGTCGGTTCGTACAAAAAATAGTAATCGTAGCTGCCTTGCTTGACGTTCAGCATATACAGATCCAGTTGCGTTTAAGTACCCCAACAATGCATTCCGCTTGCGTTTCGTTTGCGTTCCGCGTGTGCTCCGTTTACATTTCGTTTGCATTTTATTTTTATAACGGCATTTTATTTTTAAAATGCAAATTATTTGCGTTGTTGAATGCATTCAGCGTTTATAAAACGGAACCTATGCGAGCATTTCAATGCACGGAACGAACGCAACATAACCTGTGCATTTAAGTGGCCAAACGGAGAAAATGCATTTGCGGTCGTTCATCCAGCGTTTACCAATCGCAACATCTCTCGCGATTCGGCAACTTATATTTATGTGACCATATTGAAGAATGGGTCTTTTTGTTGACACTATTTGCTGGTGCACATGGTGATTATTCTATTTTCTTCCAGGTTTATGTTAGTTTCATTAACATGTAACAAACACAACACTATATTACGATATACCGGCTTTTTTTTCATCAACATTATTTTAGTTTTATATTGAAATAATTTAAAGTTTATGATACACAATAAATATAATATTTCATATTTTGAATTAGAAAAATTAAAGTAAATGCGTAATCGTGCTCCAACGGTTCTAAAACACCACTTACACAGTGTAATTCTTTGTATTAAATACTGAAAAACGCACTTCGTTTCAATCGAGAGTTAAATATTAACTCAAAAGAATAATACTAGAAGTTATCTGAAATAGCGAAATGCATTTGAGTTCTTTTCGTTCGTTGCGTTATTTTTCGGCGTTTAGCGTTTAGAAAATTGCATTCTTCGTTCATTTTTTAAAACGCTAAACGCTGAAAACGAACGCAACGAACGAAACGAACGCAAATGTACTTTTAAAGTATATATCGTACAACGTTCATTCTGCGTTGGTTCTGCGTTGGTTCTGCGTTCATTCTGGTTTCATTTTCCTTGCGTTCAACGGTCGTCCTGCTTTCGTTCTGCATTTATTTGGGGTACTTGTAAGCAACTGGGACTATCAGGCGTTACATAAAAGCAGGCATGTAAAACATGTTTGCTTTTATGTTACAGTTCATTCTGACAATTGTAGACATTCCAATAATAAGCTATGTGGGGTTTGTATGATGCACAGAGTAGAAATAATTATTCTCACCCTGTATGGATCGTTTCGTTACCTTGTCCTTGATGAAGGACCACTTTGCACTTGAAGGCTAAAGACGAATAGAAAACATTGGCAGAGTTTACGGCAACGGTAACAAAATAAATATGCAATACACATATATAAGCGACTAGAAGGTTGCATATGTTATAAAATATCTATTATATAAAATGAGAAACCAAAAACAAATGGTACCGTAGCTCTGCTAATATACTTATGATGCACCATTTTTAAACTATATTTATTTAAAAGGGCACTGAAAACTTGAAAAATGCTGAAATTTGCAAAGCAACAAAGATGGAGGCGACCATCTTGGAACGATGAGGTCATATTCATGTATATGATTTGATTTATTGCCATATTTGCCATATTTGTAGCATGGTCGGTGAAATTTCCTTTGATGAATGCAGAGCATTAAATCGTTTAATTTAGGGCAACTAAAGGGGCGTGGCTACACCGTTCTACAACTACCGGATATTGGAATTTAGAATACCGTCACTATGACGTCACAGTGTTACTAAAGAAATATAAAAAGCTCGGACAAGGAAAGTAGCATTCAAGGAGGACAGTACACCAAGTACACCATGTTACAAAAAAGATAGAGTCTGTCTCAGCTCGTTGGTTATTTAAACACCTCGATGGGCTACCGTTTTCGCAGTATTTAATACAAAGAATTACACTGTGTAAGTGGTGTTTTAGAACCGTTGAAGCTCGATTTACTTTAATTTTTCTAATTCACAAACTTTAAATTATTTCAATATAAAACTAAAATAATGTTGATGATAAAAAAGCCGGTATATCGTAATATAGTTTTGTATTTGTTACATGCTAATGAAACTAACATAACCCGGGAAGGAAACAGAATAATCACCATGTGCACCAGAAAATAGTGTCAACAAAAAGACCCATTCTTCAATATGGTAGTTATGCGATAGGGGATTCAACGTGCATGAATACAACCTCAGGTTCTTATACTCACATTTACCATAGAAAGACGCTAGGTCAATACTAAAACAACAGATATATATGTATATATATATACACACTATCAATTAAATATCTTCGTTTGTTTGATAATAGGTATAAAATCGAACAGGACGTGCAGCTTTCACAGAACAAAATCACAACAAGAACAATTTTGTATTGGTATTTGAACTTACTTTTTTCACAGCCGACGAAGCACCGAATGTATACAAGAAGGGATTTAGCGCTGAGTTAATAGGTAGTACAAACACCGCGATCCATGCGTACACGTCCCCCGATATTACCCATCCGTCCAGTGCCAACATTCCTAAAACAAAATTTATTGTGTATGCACAAGTTGTATTGGAGTATATTTAAGTTAATATTTCGAAAAACAAACTAGTTTGCTATTACGCAGAGACAACATAATAATCAACATAAAAATATGTCAAACATAAAGCTGTTGATGTATATGTTTTCACTATTTTATGGCAATGAACTGATTTCAAATTTAAGAACATTTTGCTTATTGCCATTGATTATTGGTGTCTAGTACGCGATACTAAAATACTATTAATATCAGATGTCAGGAAACTATATAGATTACTAGCAGGGATAGTTTATATTGTTTCAATTTATGATTAAATCGTGTTAAAAAGTACGATGCAGTTCTAAATGTTACCAACACGTCGCTTTTAACACTATTGCATTCATATCACGAAGGTTTATCTGTGTAGCATGAGCTCAGAGCTCAACGGTTTTGTGGTGCTTCGCTGTAATATTACGATATAATACGGCACTCAGTCACATTATTCCGACACCGGGCAGACGAACCGAATCTACACTTTGTATGCTAGACCTCAAGAGAGGTAGTGACACAACTGGGTATTGAACCAACGACCACCAGCACGCAAGCCTAACGCTCTACCACTTATCCATCACCAAACAATTATATGGGGAGCCAAACTTTTTCACAAAATGTTTGACAAGCAAGAAAGAACACACCTTATCTACGCTTAATAACACAAAAACATAAAAAACGTAAAATATTATATACATGATATAATGGAAAAACTTCTTTTTTGTTTAGTGCTGTGCGGCGGCCGTGAAAAGTTGCACCGGCTACACATCTGTAGTGTTATTACTTACTGGTTGTATGGGATCATCAGACCCATTCTTTGAGGCTTTAAAGTAGAACGTCGCTTAAGCCGGTGCTTTGAGACGTGAGAGGTGTTACACTTTATATTATCTCTCATAAATAGACTCAATAAAACCGATTCTGCTACTTTTATCTCTAGTTTGTGTTTGTTGCTTCCACGGTATCCGTTTGAAGTATTTATTTTACGCTTTTTTGCAAGTCGTTTCCTTGCATAATTGACGGACTTGAAACATATGGTAAACGATATACAGAAGGCCTTTTAGTAAATATAACAAAACTAGAAATGATTCATTTAACGATCATGTGACATTGCCTAGTTACTCTAGCGTCATATACTCAACATCAACATCAACAACACAAATTATACATAATCTCCAAATTCATTCATTTTCTCGCTGCAAAAACGTGAAAAAAACATACATTTCTCTATCGATACATTCTGAAACGTGGATCCCTTGGAAGGAACTATCACTAACGAGAGAGAAAAGTGGTAAACGCGGTTTTACTGAGTCTCGTCATGCGAGAAATAGTTCTCTCTTGTGCCCATTAAGCTGATTATGAATCTAACAACAACACCAGGCACAAATGGCAAGATTGGGAGTGCTTATTATTTCCATGAGTCTGTCCACTTTAGTAAGTGGCCCCTGAGAGGTCCATTTATGTCCACTTTTCAGTATTTATTGACATTTACATTAGCGTTTGTTTAGTGCTGTGTGGTGCCGTAAAAAGTTTCCCGACCTACAAATTAGTAGTGTTATTACTTACTAGTCCTTTTGTATCATCAAGCCCAATCTTTGTGGCTTTAAAGTAAAATATCTCTTAAGCCGGTGCTAGGAGGCGTTACCCCTCATGAACAGACTCAATAAAACCGAGTCTGTTACTTTTATCTCTTGTTTGTGTTTATTGCTTCCAAGGGATCCACTTTTCAGTATTTATCAATATGTTTTTCCTCATCTTGTCGTCATTTTTACATTACGTAAATGGTTTAAGATTTACAATTCTCTCCATGCATGTAACCTATATTTAATTAATTAAGCCGGATATGATATATATTAGAGAAATATAGAATGTACTTTTAAAACACAATAATCATTAACAATATATTACCCATCAAGCCTACAGGAAACCAGCATAAGAAGTCGGTAATGGCGACGAGGAACAGTTTTCTTGCAATCACGATGTCTTGTCGACGTCCCTGGGATGCCGTCTTTCCTCTGCTGACGATGACTTCGTGATATATGACAACTTGGACGGAAGCAATTAAAACGAAGGCAAGGAAATTAAAAACGATAAAAACTGCAACACTGTATTCCCAACCAGACGGATGATTCCGCGTTAGTGGCAAGGGTAAACACACCGCTGACCGGGAGTAGAACGAACCATTAAAGTATGATCCTACAAAAATTGGGATAACTGCAATACAAGCTAACAATATCCAAGCAAAAATGCACATTATAATACTAACCTTTCGTGAAATTTTAACATGACCAAATGGAAATTTCACAACTAAAAGCCTGTCGATTGTTATAAAGCAAAGAAATATGACAGAGCCTTCACTTGCCATCGTAGACAAAACACCAGCGACCTGACATGCAACACCATAACGCCATTGATAGTCATTCCATACATAAGCCCCTCTAAAGACAGTATCGGCAATAGCAATAATTATCAGATAAATACCCATCAGGAAGTCAGCAATACTAAGATTCGAAACAAAAATGCCATATGTCCTCCCTAAGCCTTGTCGATTTACAAACAATCGGAGAACAAGTACATAAGTGTTACCGAGCAAGGCAGATAAGCCAATAATCCAAAGAAAGGCACGCAATGTCTCGTTTCTCATTAGATCATTACAAGACGAAAATTCATCTTTCGGTGACAAGCAGTTTTCTTCCAATACACTTGCAGGACGTACACAGCACAAAAGAAAGGATGTTGTGTATAGCATCTGTAAATTCGTCAGACCGTTGAATATTTCATCTCTAAACGTTGTTATAGCATTAGCGCCAATATCTAAAACCTGTAGATTCTCAAGAGTATCAAAGACGTTATTCTTAATCTGATTTACACGACTGTTGCTGATATTCAATTTTAAAAGACGTTTCAGTCCAGAGAATATCTTGCCATCGATAGTTGTTAGGTATGAATTTGACAGGTCTAATTCAGGTAAAATGTCTAAGTTTCTAAATGTATTGACCTCGATAATATTTAGAGGATTTCCCTTCAGCAACAAGATCCGAAGACGATGTAAACCGTAAAAGGTATTTTCGAAGAGAGTCTGAATTTTATTATAACTTATGTCTAGAACTATTAAGTTAAAAGAAAACTCAAATTGAAATGGATACAGGTTTTCTATGGCACAACCTGAAACATTCAAATGATTCAAAAGTGGAAATTCAGAAAGCATAGACGAGTTGAGCTGGAGACCACTATGGGATATCTTAAGAATCCTATATTGGGCTAATTTCAAACTAACTGTGAAATTGTCGGTCAAAAACTCATTATGTTGACACGTGATTGTGAATGAATGACAAGTGCAACCATATGGACAGCTTAAATCACACAGCGTTTCGTCATCCGCGAACGGGCAATGTACACGACCATCACAGAACTGAGAGCGATCGATACAGACAGACGATCCATGGCATCGGTATGATCCGCGACAGGTCATCACCTTATCTGTGGAAAGATGATTTGTATGTATTGAGTATCAATATAAAGAATGTTACAGTTACAGGGTATCCTATACATTCAGTCAATCTATGTTTGTATAATGATTACTTAAAAGGACACATGGCAGTCTTGTTATCAATCATTGCAATTAGCGTCTCTATGAATTAATTAATTATACATTATCGATGCAATATAGTCAACAGGTTGAAATATATGCAAACACAATGTGCTTGATGCTGTTCTTATAATTATGTTTAATGATTAGACACATGCAAGCTATGTAGAAAACTAGCGGGACGCTACGAGTTTTAAAATAATTGAAGATTGCCATGCGTCCCATTAATTATCAACTAATTTATAACTTTTTACATGCTTGTACGTACTCGCTTTAACTAATGTTCGAATATAATGTAATATTCGAAATATCTAAAGAAAAATATATTTCAAGTCTTATATTTATTGAGAATAGTTATCTAATAATATTATACATATGTGAATTGCTTTGATAGTGTAAGGAAATAAACACCTTCTCTGGCACTGCAATTGTGTTCATCTTCTCCATCTGGGCAATGTATGATGCCATCACAAAAAAATCGACTTGGTATACAAAAGCCTCTCGAGAAACAGCGAGACTGACCAGTTTGACATTCTTGTTGATCTGCAAAAGTTGCAGGGAATAGGTCGATATTTGCAATTTGGTTGTCCGATACTTTTCTTAGAAGTTGATTAGTTTAGTTGTTTACATTTATTTATTTACATCAATTGTAACTAAAGCTCTCTGAAATTATTTTAATCACTCTCGATGTCTTCCTGGTAAGAACAAGTACTAAGTAAATGTAGATAAAGTGTCTTGCTCATGGACACAACACATATGGTAATGGCAGGGATCGAACTCACGACGTTTCGATCACGGGTCCAACGCTCTACTACTAGACCACAGCGCTTCAAAGGAGCTAGGTTGAAGATTACATCTGTCAAAATGTTTATAGGCTCATTCCTAGTGTAAAGATATACAACGATAATAGTTTGGCTCATACTTAGCGCCTTTCTGAAATACGTAATCAGTATGTCTGTTCAACAGATCGAGTCAAACATTGTATTCAAAAGCTAGGATTAGTGGTCGAATTTATAAATTGTGAATACGTATTCGGCTTTTCGCTTACATGATACAATCCCCACAGACAGCGGATCAATTGAATACTATAAAATATAACTGTATCCCCTAATTTGCATAACCTTGCAATCATAAGTGGATTTCGGGTACCAGTATACTTATACTTCGTATCGGGTCCTCCGTCACACCAGTCCTCAGTCACACTCTCGATAAGCAGCATTGATTGGAAAACAGCTGATACAACACGGAAGCGATACAACGCTCAATTGGCGGTTGAGTTTGTTGATAAAACGTGAGTGTTTTATGCTAATCGTATTCCCCATTTCAATATGTATTGAACGTGTAACAAATAAAAATAACGTACTCGTTAAGTCACGTGTACCCTTTCGTGTACCACATCCATCCTCATCCTCTCCATTTGGACAATGCATGACACCATCGCATATTAGCCTTCTTGGTATACAGTAGCTACCATTTGGACATCGGGTTTCACCAATTTGGCATTCGTGAAGTTCTATAAATAAAATAATACCATTCAAGTAAGACGCTCGGTAGTATTCAGTCAGATACTTGTGATGACATATACACTATTCTTACTAAAATAAGATTGTTCAAGTCTCATTCATATGACGCATTCTTAGTATAAATTAGCGGTATGACTAGGCCATTTAACTGAGATGGCAATAAGGCAAGTAAGAGTGAGGTTTGCTGCATCTAAAACCTGGAATAAACTCGCAACGTTTTTGTGTCGCTGACAATTCCAAGGCAGTAACACTGTTGTCAACACTTTTTATGTTTTTTGATTCCCGTACTTCGCTTATATATAATTATTTATCCATGTAATTGTTGTTTGGTTTGAATGCGTGTTTTTATTTAACAGCGTTTTAGGAATCACACATTTCCTGTTCGAGGTGTGTATCTACTTTGATTTATAAACTAATGCAACTTGCATAAGCTCGTTCATGAACTGATCAACAAGAATACCAACTCGGGATTGATTTCCTTATACATTAACGAATCTGTAAATTAATTTCTATATATACAAGTCTAAATTAAACGGGCAAATTATTACGAAATAGGAATAGCAACTGCATATATTACATATTATGTTAATACCATTGCAAAAACAGTGTTGTTTGCTCCGTGTTGCGACCATAAAAGGTCGCCCGTACATCCAAATATTATATTTTCATCCCACAGGGAGTATGTGACATTCATATATCCAGTTTTAGCCTTAAAAACATATGTTTCATATGTAATTGTTGTTTGTTTCTATGCGTGCTTTTGGTTGACTGAGGTCCATGAATGCTACATTTCCTGTTCGACTTTTATATCTACTTGTATCATTATTCATGATTATTATTATTCCATTTTTTTGCATTTACCGCAATCCATGTGAAGATGCGACAGGTCTCTGCAGCCAATAACGTCACCGTATTCGTCAAAGTCAAGCGTACAGCGTGCAGTCACGGGCGCCAAGTCGTTGTTCGCACAGACCGACATATCCGACAAACCAACCTCAGTCATTTCTAATAAATGATGAATTACGAATTATATCATCATGGTTTAAATAAGCTTAAAGAAAATCATTCAGGATAACAATATCTGAAGTATTGATATGTTTTTGTTTTGTGTCAGTAAAGGCACTTTTCTTTTCCCAATGAATTGTAAGTCCAATGAATTGTAACGGAATTGTCCCCATTATATAAGTAATACATAGAGTCTGGTAGCCCATCGAGGTGTTTAAATAACCAACGAGCTGAGATAGACTCCATCTTTTTTCTAGCATGGTGTACTTAGTAACACTGTGACGGCATAGTGACCGTATTCTAAATTCCAATACCTGGTAGTTGTACTACGGTATAGCCACACCCCTTCAGTTACCCTAAATTAAACGAGTTAATGCTCTGCATTCATCAAAGGAAATATCAGCGATCATGCTACAATGCTTTCAGATCGAAAGAAATATCATACGAACTGTAACATTTTCACAAATATTTATTTTTTCAACATCAACAAAATCATGTTGATAAATCAAGACTACGCGTAAATTTCGAAACAGCACTTACCATGCTTACCAACTATTGTTTCTAATTTTGGTAAATATAATATTACCCACTGTATACTACTACCTTTTAAACATCATGTTGAAATAGACATATAAAACAACGTATATCCACAATAGATTGTGTGTTATGCCATTTCCATGTCATATAGGCTCTTAAAGCGTGTGTACCCAAACGTGTACTCCTATTAAAGCTGTAAATAACAGTTGAAGCTGAATATTTTGGTAAGATATTCACCTCGATTTTATGATAGAAAACATGATAACAAGTTTTGCTTAGATAATGATTATTTAGTGATATCATATATGTTGTATATAAAGGTATTCCGGCGCATTTGATTTTCATATTGTTTCGAAATATGATCAAGATGTGATAATTTTAAAGAAAATTTAGCACACACATTGCATTCACTTTAAGTGTATACACGTATGTATTTAACCTTTATATGTTATTACATACAGTGAGTCCTACTTGATTCTGAAATACCTTCCTGACATATAAGCGGTCCTAGTGTAATACGGATGGTTTCTTTGAAATGGCCTCCAAGTTGGCCAGAGTGGACAGACTGAATCGGTAAAACTGTGTGATTGGTAATATAACCCTCGTCATGTCGGAACTCGAGGTGGCCTGCACCATACCAAGCCTTGTTGTCATTGGAGTAACAGTTGCATCTGTTGGTAGTTAAGAGAAGCACATTTCTATAGCGATAAAAGGAAAAGCTTAGCACACTTTAGAAAATATTTATATCAATACAGAACATTACTTTTAGTCGCTCAAATTTAACGACAAGTGTACCATTTCGTACTATCAGTGGCAAAAGAAAGTCAAAATAATAAAATGATTCACCAGTAAATGTAAACAGCCTTTTTCGTTCTCTACCACCAGTTAACTCAAAATACTTAAATTGAATTATTGTTTACCGGCTCTAACATATATTATAGTATATTAACGTGTGTTGAGCCGCCCCAGAGATTGGAAAAATAAACAAAGGACTCTAGAACCGTTTCATATTATTATTATTGCATTTTTCTGTGGTTGTTTAACGTGCTCGGAGAAATCTTCCGATGTATGAGTTGTGCCTGTTTTACGTCCCCAGCAGATGGAATAGGTTTATGGAAATGTATTGAGCCTGTATTTACACCATACCGTGCTATCCAATGGCTCACCAAGTCGCAAACAAAAGAGCAGTATTTCATTCTACAAAAGTAATTTGAAAAATGCATAATGCAAAGTAATATATAGAGTATTGTCTCATCTAGTTGGGTGATTTAAACATCGAGATGGGTGTGCACATCGAGCTGTTTAAATCAACCGACAATACTCTATTTGTGTTGTAGCATGTCCATTTCAGCTGTCTGCCATACTGTAACTTCCAATAAATGGTAGTTAGAATACACCATTTATTCTGACAGGTGTTATTTTCAATTAAACGATTTACACCTGTGCAAACACAAAGGCAATATTCAGTGACCATGATACAATGCATTCATGACTAAAACAACCTGAAGTATAATCAAAAATAGGCAAAACATTATCTCATAAACGTTCATATGTAACATTATAAGTGTAAAGTAAAGCGATATACTTTCAGATTTTCAATTATATCACCTAACAAAGACATACAGTATATATAGAGGGTATCTTAAGTGTGTGCCTATTTATTATTGAATTTATCACGAACTTATATAACGAATTGGTACATTGATAGTAAGTAACGGCTTGACAGGCATCGTTACATCTTGCCAACGAGTAAAACTTATTAAAAGAGAAAAAAAAATAGATCACGAATGTGAGAATCTATGTACAAGTATCACATTATTCAAAAAATGTCATATACCGTAGTTGTTTTTATGTATCTATTTACACATATATTGCGTTGTCATATGCCTACGTCGTATGTTGCTTCGATTTTTCCATACCACACAGAGCAATCAAAACTTCCTCGTCGATATCCGTAGCCGGTATTATAAACAGTTACTGAAATCGATGAAGCATTTCCGAATGCACACTGAGCAAAACTGAAAAGACCTAGCGATTATTCAGACTTCGGTTGCATATGCATAACACTTCAATTATGCATATGCATTACACTAGTCAAGTATGCATATGCATTACACTAGTCAAGTATGATGTTTATTCCACGGCATTATTGCGCTCCCGCATCTCAAGTTACGTGATAACTATTTATTATGACATAATCGCATATTTACATTTGGATTTAAATGTTTGTTTGTGCTTTTTTAAGGTCCTTGTTCCCATCTAAGTACTCAATTCGATAGCTATTATAATTGGAACGTTTTTCGATGTGCATTAAGTTTACACCAACCTTCTGATTGGATTGGAGCAATCTTCAACATACGGACAGCTACATTTGTTCGTACTGTCCATGTGTCCATACTTCTCCATATGTGCTCCAAGCCAATAAATATCATGACCCGAATTGTACGAGCATCCAACGGAGAAATATTGTTTACAGACTGCGTGTGCCATCAGGATATCCAGCTGCTTGGTTGAAGCTGCATAATTTGGCAGTATGTTAATCCAGCCTTCAGCCCACGTGGACGTAGCTTCGGCTTGGTGATGGACGATTGTCTGTATCGTCAGTCGACCCGCAGCAGATCCATAAAATCTACATTCAACTTCAAATGTATCTAAAAATGCAAAGTGACGCACATGTTTATTTGACTGTGCAAAATACCCAGGACTTAAAAAAACAAAAACCTTATCAGATAATTGAACATAACGTGGCACGCAATTATGCAACAGGAAACCTAATATAAAATATAACTAACACAAACAAATAAGGAAAATTAGGTATATTTGCTTACATATTTTCATTATTAGGAACGAAAACCTTAGGCACAAAAAATAATGGTTAATTTGTAGCAGATTAATCAAGGTGCTTAATAGATTCCTGTTAAATAATGCATTCGTCAATTGCGAATACTTTTCAATATAACAATTCAGAGATTCATAACACTCATCAAACTACTGCGTGTCTATAGTTTTAATATTTAATTATAAAGAAAAAAATAATACACCAAATATGAGTTGTTCTCTGATGGTAATTTATACTTATAGTATCAAACATCATCTAGAAAAGTGGTTTTGGGGCAGGTTATGCAGACATTGCAAACATAGCCAAATAATGCAATCTAAGAAAATATTAAACACATTATGAAAAGTACAAGGGAAAGTAATTTCATCTAAAAACGAATCAAACATTCATTTTGAAATTACGCATGTCTTAATAAAACTGAACCTTATCAATGTGCTCGTGATTGTACTGCAGTTTAATTAGTAATATATACTGAACATGGGATCCTTGACTTAAAAGCAATAAACACAAACACGAGAGGAAAGTAGCAGAGACGGTTTTATTGAGTCTGTTCGTGAGAGTTGATACAAGGTGCAACACCACTCACGATCACTAACACCAGCTTAATCGGTATTCTAATTAAAAAACGATTATGATAATGGACCTTTGGAAACGGCCGAAAACGACACATACGAAATATTGCAGTCTCGGTTTGATTATGGTTCATGAGCGGTAGTGAAATACGCTAGCTACCGCTCACGCCCTCTAGCCCCGGGTTGAGCAGAACTCAATATTAATAAAATCAATAGTTCTCAATTTTAACCATCCCGAAGATGGCATGCATATGCATATGGCGGTAGACATTTAGTTTATTGCTTCCCCATGTCGTACGGCATATGGTCCCAGTATCTAATAACATTAAATGACCCGAAGAGCGAAATAAACATAATGGAATTTAGTTGGGAGCAGCGGTTATGATGCCTGCATATCACAAGTAACAGTCAAAATACTAAATTAATAGTCAGACAACATATCCTATAAGTGGTTAAACAATACCCAGAGCCTTTAATCGGCCGGAGTAGTGGAACCACTGAATCGAAAATTAAGTAAGAAAACAAAAAGAAATGAAAAAGTACCACCGATAATTAAATATAAGTATCGGGCTCAGCGATCTCCAAAGATCGAATGAATAACAGTACTGATTGCAAGCGCGGGGAGACGTTTTACTGCCGCCACACTGCACAAGCAACGCCACTGTGCTATAAAAAATAGTATGATAATGGACCTTTGTAAACGGCCGAAAACGACACATACGAAATATTGCAGTCTCGGTTTGATTGAGTCTGTTCATGAGCGATAGTGAAGTATGCTAGCTAGCTATCACGTCCTCAAGCAGATTGGGATTGATGATCCCAAGGACCAGTAATTAATAACACAACTGATCTGTAGTCGAGCCGACCTATTTCTGTCGTCACACGTCACTTAAAAATCGATATTGTGAAGATCAATACATTCTGAACAGAGGATCCTTTGGAAGCAGCAAACACAAGCAAAAGAGAAAAGTATCAGACTCGGTTTTATTGAGGCTGCTCATGAGATTTAATATGTAAGTTCAAATAGTGTGAATTCTCTATACGGGTGTCCATTTGTAAAGTATACGATCTAGACAGGTACTCTACAGTCTGGTTGCTTACCTTCTGTATCATAGTCTATGAGATAACTTCCATTTTGTCTTTTACCAATGGTATACCAGTCTGCACATGAATATCTGTATAAATATGAGTATGATAATGGACCTTTGGAAACGGCCGAGCACGACACATACGAAACATGGACACAACCAATTAACGTTTTACATTAATTTTTAGGAATTTTTAAATAGTTAAGGAATATTTTGGCATTTCTATGGTAATTACGATTTACAAACTTCGTAAGGTACTTGGTCATGAACATTTTCATACAATATTTATGAAACGTATTAAACGGTTTATAAAAAAAACATGGCATGACCCTTAGGGTATTCGCATGTTTACAGTTCACCACAATGCGTTCCTATTTCATTGTCCGATGACCGGACAGACTGTAGATCCGATGGTGACGTGACATCTACCTAAAATCCTGAGAGGACGGTAAGGTTTGATGAACGTCTCCAAGATTTGCTAGTCTTATCGAACCGTTAATGGTTTATTCTCGTGTTGCTCTAGATTCTGCCAAGTCATTGGGTACATGCTGTGGCTTTTTATTTTGTATATTATTTAGTACACAGTTTCGTTTTACTGGGATGACATTAGAGTATGAGTGAGATTTTGTGCATCATAGAACCTGGTTTAAACCCGAAAAGCTGGCAGTTCCAATGCGATGTATTGTGAAGCCTTATATGTTTGTGATGTCGTATACCTTGTCGTCTGTTTATCATTGTTATTGCTGTTTGTTTCCATGCACATATTTGGTTAACTGTGGTCCTTAAAGGCTAACTTTTCAAATCGAATTATATATTTTCTTTTGTATTATGTAAATAATAACATTTATAAAATACATTATATGGTTAAAGTATCAACATTGATTTTTGCATCAGTAATACAGTCGAAGTATTTGATGTCAGAGAGAATACTGGAATTGACATGAAGTTTGTGAATCACTTGTTTTTCTGTTAGATAATATTTTCGTCAGGTATGGTGCTAGCGTTTACAGACAAATTGTTGGTATCGTAATGGGTACGAACTGTGCACCCCTTGTCACAGATTTGATTTTATACTGCTATAAAAGAGATTTCATGTTGAGTCTTTCACCAGATACCCAGGCAGATGTTATTGAAGCCTTTATTGACAACTCTCGGTATCTGGATGACATATTAAACATTGACAACCATGTATTTTTTACTATGGTTAATAATATATATCCTAAAGAACTTCAACTTAACAAAGCTAATATTTCTGATAATAACACTTCTTTTCTCGATTTACATCTCTCTATTGAAAATGGTGAAATACTTAGCAAAATCTATGAAAAGAGAGATGATTTTATTTTGATATTGTTAATTATCACCATTTAGATGGGAATGTTCCCCGAGCAACATTTTATGGGGTCTGTGTGTCTCAACTTATTAGTTTTTCTAGAGCTTGTACTCCAGTTGAGGACTTTAATATTCGTAACTGTTGTATAACCAAAAAAACAACTCCATCAGGGCTACCGTTACCATAAACTTCGTAAACCTTTGCAAACTTTTATTATCGTAACCATGGTAACCCTGATCTTCTTTCCAAATATAAAAGTAATTTAAGAACTCTTCTGCGACAAGGACTATCACAACCTGACTTCTATGGTGACGTGATTTACAAACTTCGTAAGCCCCTTGGTCATGATCACTTTTATACTGTCTTTGTTATGACCCTATCATTTTGCAACTCACTGCATGCTTGGTGGTGGACCCAATTACAGTTCGTCACTATTCTATTCTAGTCGGACAGGCTGTTGACCATAAGATGACGTCTACCTAAAGCCCAAAAGGACGGACACGTTTGATGAGTGTATGCTATCTTGTTTTGTCGTGCCCTCAGTGGTTTATTGTCTTGTTGCTCTGCTTCTGGCAAGTCACTGAGTACCTTCTTTGTGGCTTACTATGCTATTGGTTTTTGTATTTATATATACACGAGCATATTTGTGTTTTACTTATATTGCCTATTAATGCTTTCTTGTTTGTTAGAGAAAAGTTCATCGCGGAGATTTCTTTATTTACACTGTCCCGTTTGATTGGGATAACAGTATGTTAAGTGTGAGGTTTGGTATACCCTAAAAGCTGGTTTAAACCTCCAGCGGCCTTTTTTGCCACTGACCAGTCCAAGGCGTTTACCGTGTTCTGTGAAAGCTACATTTCCTGTTCAACATTTATACTCAGTTGTGTATGTGATATGGTTTATCTTTCGAGCGTAACGAACATGTTCGTTTGCTATTTTGTGCAAGCAGGCTGTATAGCTATTATTGGTGTATAACCTTAATCTTGTAACGTGCTGGTTTAGGCACAGTTTGGCATAAGCCATGTGCAAATAATAGCCTGGTCAAGGTCTGTTTAGAGATTAATATAGATATATTAATATATTTGTGTTGTTTAATATGAAATATCTTGTTATTTGGTAAATATGAAGGGTTTGTAATTTCTTTTATAATGCAAATCTGTCATCCAATTGCTTATACCAATACGTATATTCATTCCCTTTGTGATGTAGTTGTTGTTTCTACGAGAAGGGTAAGTGTTGTGGTAATTGTGGTTAAAATGTTAATTGTAAACTATATAAACAAACGTATATATTGTTAGCAGAGGACACACCTGACTGAATGGTATAGTGGCGTCAACAGTGATGCATCAATGACATGACAAGATATTCAAATAGTCGTTGGCTAATTGAAATAAAACGTGATTAGGTCTTATAGCGTGGGCATGAGTATTATAAAAGTGTTATTCATATGTGCCAGTGTTTCTCAACCTACACTCTTTGGACCCTGGAGTGTGAGCATGTTTGATCCCGAGAAGTTCATATTCGGCAATCATTAAAAAGGAACATTTCAAAATACGTTTAGTAGATCTTGTGAATACTATTACTTAATGTTCCGATCCCTTATAGTAAGTCGGTCATCCTAAATGTTGCACAGACTTAATCTAAACACATCTGACAACCATTAACCCTTAAACTGTAGGCTGATTAGGGTTTACAATGTCCGACTGCGCTGATCAGTCTTTTACCCAAAAACTCGTCTTTGTCACATAAATGGTCTTTACTCTAAGAAGGAACAGTCCATTATATAAATGTAGCGGGTTAAGGGTTAACATAATATCACCCAAGTTAAGTTGCTCACAACTGACCATGCCGGTTTGATGAGAATTAGTTTAAAGCAAAAGTTCACGAAGAAGAATGACGGAAGACGAGCAAAGAAAGTTTCCACCTCTGAACAAATGGCGTTATAATCACCATATGTGTCATACCTGGTGTTTACAGTACAATTGCTATCTTCATCCTCATATAATAACCCGCTGCAGTCATGAAAACCGTCGCAAACACGTGCCATTGTCAAACATCGTTGATCGTAACACTGGAAACTCGATTCCTGGCACGTATCTATTGAAAAAGATATTACCCATTCGCTATATTGTAAGTAAGTTTCCAATGTTCCATAGTTGTTTCAGTCAGTTTTAAAGACACTTATCTTTGGCATATAATCCACAATTTGTATTACGTATAAATAAGACGCGTTGTAATATATGTCTGAACATACGTATTTATCTAATGTATAGTAATAATTTCTAATTCAACACATATTAACAACGAGAATTGAACTGTTTTGGGTAATAATTAAAGTCTAAGTCATTAATGGTTCCTCTTGTTGCTATATGCACTCATCCGTCGTATAAGTATTACAAAGCTCACACTGTTGTTATGCCTCACTAGTAAAAGGCTGACAATTAATTGAGTTATATATACATTCATAGAAGGAGGATGTCCGCCAAGACAACACAACTGTAGCGCATTGATTACACTTCCTTTAATCTTTTACATAATGCAAACAACGCGTTTGCTGCGTAACGACATTGTTGATAACTATATGTTAGGATGATGTGGTGCTGTAATGGTAAGTGAACATGCATGACCAGAAAGCAAGAGGTTCGTGGTTCTATTCCCGGTTGCGGCACGCCGATATTGGAAATGGCTGTTGTCTGGATATGTAATATTTAATTTGTTAGACGCAATAATGTAATTATATGCTAGTAATGTTACAATTCACGCCATTGACTTGAATTTGCTATACCCCTATACTTACAGCAATCTAATTCATCCGAGCTATCGAAACAGTCTTGTTTCACATCGCATCTGTATAACTCTGGGATACATTGGCCAGACTGACACCTCCACTCTCCCGGCAAGCAAGACGGATATACTGGCGGAAGGTCAAACATATTTAAATGTAAAAGCATGCACACAATACGATACAAGTATAGCATACTGATGCAAAATCATTTCTAATACCCAGTGCATCACATGTCGAATTTTAGGAGTTAAGACGTCAGTCATGACTGGTCAAGTCCAACAAAATGTGTTGGAATAGAAATTCGCGTAATATGACAATACTATCGAGCTTTCTATGCTGTGTATACCTCAGGCTACAGTCGCAATAATAGGCAAAGCTTACTCGCTGATTTATTTCTGCTAGTTTAGTCAGTTCGATAGTCATGATGCATTTATAAAAATGTCATCATTGGTAATTTGTTATGTGTTGGCCCAATGTAACTGAGATATAAGCCTAAGACATAATTGAGGGTTGATGGTTGGTTGATTTGAACACCATTCCTCATTATTATTATTACTATTACTTTATTATTATTATTATTATTATTAATAATTGAAACCAGAAAGTTCAATACCGTCTATAATGAAAGGCGAACCATATTGTTTCACAGAGCATGAATCTACTTCTCTGGTTTGATAACACATAACTCTTCAAGTAACTAGACGTTCGTATGTTTACAAGAACATGCGATTTCAAGCTAGAGACGGTTCTAAAACAATAGCTAGGAAAGTCAGTTAACGTGTTAGTTATTTTTACAAGAAAATAAAAAGATCGAACTAAAAACGATACATTATCAATGCTGATCCTGCATGTCATTAAATCATCAACAACAGGTTAGATAGTAGAATGTTAGTACATACATAATACTGATATATATATTGACACTCACCGTTAGAGTATAAACATCCCCAGAAGGCTCGATTAAAACCCCTAACGCATTAGTATGTTTGCTTACCACAGTATTCCTCGTCAGACCGGTCTTTACAATCATGATGAAAATCGCAATGTAGCCCCGCATCTGTACAATCACCGTCGTCACAATGGAATTTATCATTTGAACACATGTTATCTACAAAAGATGGCAGATTGTTATTCCATTAATATGACATTAATTTATGGACACTTTAGACTACTTTGAAATTCCTACTTTGAACCGTGTTGCTACTAGAACATTTACGTATTCCCTATACAACCTCAACATAACGATCTGATTTTAACAAACAAAAACATGGGTAATGACAAAAAACAACTATGACTCATGGAAAACAGTTGCGATAACATTTTAGCATAAGTATGCAAAATCGTTTTTAATACCCAATGCGACACAGGTCGAATATTAGGAGTTTAGACGTATGTCTTCGACGATTTCCAAATTTCTCTTTTCATACATTTTACTTTCCTCTTAAACTGTTTTTCAAAGAACACATTATGCCCTATGTACTTACAACCAAACATGCACTGTTATAAATATTGTTCGAATGTGAGTATATTCCGTTTGTCTGTTGACAACAGCGAATCAATCCTTACACATGCAGATATAGAAATGAAACCATTAAAATACAATACCACAATTGGACTCGTCGCTAAAATCATAACAGTCATTTCTGCCATCACATCTGTACACGTCAAGGATATATTCACCACTACCACACTCAAACAAAGTGTTGGGTGTACCACTGGTTGTGTTGTCAGGCGGCACAGATAAATGTATCATTACTGCAAGACAATATCACATCAGTTATTTTATATAGAGCCGTCTCAGATGTAGGGAGGGAGTACAGAGGAATCCACGAGCATCCTAATCAAAATGTCAATATTTCTTTTTGTTCCTTGTTCATGTCCGAAAGATAAATACATGTGATGGTTAACGTCAACACTCCAGTTTACAAAGTATTGGCAATTAAGGAAAACAAATGTGTCTTAATTTATAAGTAGTTTTTTCAAAATGCGCATGCAAACGCCTTAACACTTTTTAAAAATACGTCAACGGAGAGCTGATATTGTAATGTGTAATGTAACTTTATATATACGGTTAAAATAAAAAAGATCGGTATTAACTAAATTTCTAAAGCCAACTTTAAGGTATTAAGGGTAGTTGATAAGTTCATAATACATGTCGGAGTGGTTACTGTAATTCCAGATTGTATCTACACAAATAACACCACACTTTATAATTAAACTTACATGGGGAAGCATATAACTCCATGTCCACCGCCATATGCATGTCATCTTCGGGATGGTTTAAATGTTGTACTATTGATTTTATGAATATTGAGTTCTGCTCAACCCGGGGCTAGAGGGCGTGAGCGGTAGCTAGCATATTTCACTACCGCTCATGAACAGTCTCAATCAATCCGAGACTGCAATATTTCGTATGTGTCGTGCTCGGCCGTTTCCAAAGGTCCATTATCATACTCTTTTTTTAACTGTAGCAGTGCATAGTTTCGCAACAGTTACTAGTTTAAGAACGACCACTTACCTTCACTATACCCGTTTGTCTTTGCTTTGCATATAAACATGTGTATTCTGTCATAAGCACAGGCAACATCGTGCCAGTTTTGTGTTGAATGAATGCTGAATAACCGAAGAAATGAACATCTTTCGTTGTCCAGTCCATCAGGCTGCGACATGTGGTATGATGTCGTATCTTTGTACCTGTTTGTAACCAAACAAACAATATGAGCTAACATAATGTATTTTTTCATTCTCATGATTATGTTCTTTCACTGAATTATTTTCATTTCGTCTCTATTCCTTTCTCTTAATAATATAATTTAACTCTAAGAATACAGCTGAATTGAATGTTGTTTAACGGCTCAGTATTACGAGTTATTCAGAGCCACCTCAGAGAGAGGGGAAGATTACACAAGAATGCGGGAACCTACCCTACTCTCACTTACAAATATATACCTGGTTCTTTAACGTACTTGGAGGATATACTCCGATACACGAGATAGTCCGGCGGGCAAGGCTAACGTAAAGTGTATTTCCCATTAAAGAAACGACAAAACCCAGTGGCATCGGTGATGCTTGAACCCGGGTCCTCTGGTTTCAAGTCCATTGCGTTATCCACTGGGGCCAAGATTTGTGTTTCTATCGGAAATCACTGTGTCGGCTTCTTTGGAAGTTTATTTAATTAACTTTAAATACTATGTTTTCTCCTACAATGGTTTAAACACCAAAAGTAACCCATGTACATGTATATAGTTATATTGTTTCTAGGGCTATCCATGCGCCTCTGATATGTTTAAATTATATCAGTCATAAAACACCTGAAGTTAAATAACGTCAAAACGTAAAACGTCAAAACCTTAGTATATACCACTAATGGAATATAGGCAATCAAAGGCCGTAAGTTATGTGATTAAATTTAAATATATAGAAAGCATGTTTTTACGTTTAGTGTACTATACATATGCAGTAACGATGGGATCTGCTTGTGGATGCATCATCCGTTGTATATATATGAATATATATATAACGTTTGATTTGCATTCGATGTGTAAAATAAAAGATTTTAATCTATACCAGGAGGTGTATGTCACCGGCGAGCCATCTGACCACTGCAGATCACTGAATCGTTCTCCTTTGTCATGCTTTCTTAAACCTGAAAATGAATTTATTTTCCATTGCAATCATCACTGTAAACATCCGTTTTATTATTAAAAGTGCTAAACAAGTGAGTACCCAAATCATATATACGGCATGACTCATTTTTAAAACGTACTTCCCTTTTGTCTGAAAACAACAACAACAAATAAATAAATAAAAATTTCGCTGAGACAAGCGCTCTGAACAACATTACGTTGATTGAAGTACATAAAGAATCATCTAAATACATTTCTGAACACATTTTTAAGAATATTTAAGCATTCTTCTGTCAAATAAACTAAATTGTAAATTGTTTTTCTTACTGTGTTTTTGCCTATATTAAATTAAATATTACATTTTTGTGAGTCATTACTACAATAAATATTGTTTAAACATATTTCCTTTACATCAATTGTGAAACAAGTTCTTGCAACTTATATTAATCACTTTAGATGGCTTCATGTGTAGAACCAGTACTAAACAATGTAGATTAATTATCTTGTTCAAGGATAAATAACATGGCCAAGACGAGGATCGAACCAACAATCTGTCAATCTGAAGTAAAAATCTCTACCACTGGGCCACGCACTCCACTTACTACAATAAATATCACATTCATTATAATGGTGCATGTCTCGGCTGATAATAATTTCCGCAGGGTATATATTATTATTATCACCATACCAGGATTGTAACGTGTATATAATTATTATTAGCCGCATACTATCATACACAAACCACGACATAATTTAAACACACAATACATCCCATACCAATATAAAAGTCTGATTGTCCATTCGATATATTCATCCATCTCTCCGTGAGCATATAGTGAAGAAACGTTACTTCTTGTTTCGATTTCAAACTGACCAAATGTCCTCCATACCTCTGGCATAGAGATTCTGCTGTTAACCACGTCAAACCACCAAGAGAACTGAATATTTGATAACACATATCTCCATACCGTTGCCATGTCCCACAACCTTTAACATAGGTTGATAATATTATGGCAGGGTCATGAATGTGTTATAATGTTTAATGCACATAATATGCGTACTATCTAGACATTGGGTTACAAATATATTTGAACAAAGCACAAACGTTAGACAATATCAGTTATAACAACAGGGAATATGCATATGTATTAATAAATACTGAAAAGGGGATCCATTAGATGCAGCAAACACAAACAAGAGATACAAATATCAGGCTCGGTTTTATTGAGTCTGTTAAGCCATTAAAAACGCTTATAATTTCTAAAGTCCAATACCTGTGACTATGATTTGTGTCAAAAGGTCAGTGTAGTGAGTGTTTAAATTGTTGATAACGTAAACTTATTTTTAAGATTTTAATCATGTTAAAGTGGAGTTCAGCATGAAAAACGAACATTACCATTAACATGATTAAACAATGACTCCAGCTATGAGTTTCTGTAAATGAGGACGTAAAAACAAATAAAATATGATCAATTATTTCGGCTCCATGACTCACAACCCCTTATAACAATTCATCGAACCGTACCTTCTTTGGTATCTTCAATCGTGTCCTGTACGTAATCTATTAACATATACTCCGCCATGAAATTGTCACTGGATAATTCTCCTCCAGATATAAACTCTATGTCCATCTTCTGCCAGCTAGATTTTATAGGGTCTATAGGGAAGTTTAGGGAGCAGAATTTGCTGATCAGAGTTCTTACGTCAAACTGCGATATGTCGTTAACGGCAACGTAGGCACCCTCACAGTTATCGCTATCAATTTGAATGGCAATGATCTGTACACAAAAGTTAAACATTTAGTATATACAGTTAAGAACGTGAATAGTTATTCGTTAAACACAAAATCTTGAATTTTTAAAATTTAAGATTTAAATTATACGAAGAACAATATAGATATAAAAATCGAACAAGAAAAGTAGTATTCAAGGACGACAGTCAACCACAAACACACACAGAAAGTTGAGCACGCGACTTGATGTTCGCACATACTTTTTTAAGCCAAATGTAGATTATTTATGCATTTAATATGTATACATTGTTTGACAGTAATAGCAAATAATAGATTTCCATACTACAGAATGTATAATATAGTTTGTTTTAGGGAGGACTTTGTAACAACCTTGAAAGACTTGGTTAACCTATACCACACTAGATTTTTCATAATGAAAATGCACATTACTATTCCTCACAGATTCATACACATTACGACTTTACAATATGTCAATATGGACGAATATTGACGTTTTCAGTTACATTGAAAGCAAACGGACATTTTAATCGAGCATGCAATAAGGTGATGCTATTGCACTTGTTATTATGTAACTGAATGAAATACATATGCCCTTAGGTGTTATCAGTGCATTGACACTTATTAATACAAGGGCGATAAACATGACCAATAAGTAAATAACAGATGAACTGTGAAAATATTGCTTTTAAATATTGTTTGAAGGAAAATCCGGAAATTGTACACTTAAATTGGAGATCTGGAGAGCAAATGACAAATCCAGAGAAACCTGGATTTGACAGGCCCTGGACAGATAGTGAATTTAAAGTAATACTAAAAACGGGTCATATGATACATCATGCGATTAGACATAAACATGACAAGCAGAACCATAGTGATCCGTGCATTAATTACTGGTGTAATCAATAACACAGGCAATTCAATTTAATATATTAAATCACTATACTCGCAGGATTACTTTTTGATGAATAGAGAAAGTCAGTAGAAAACATGCCTGATGTAGGCTATAGTATTAAAACACGCATTCCAAACGTTGTGGTAAACAGTTTTGTATTGTAAGGCCAACGTGCCCTGACATAGTCTAATTATCGGATTAATCCGTTTAGCATATAGAGCATGAATACAGACTACGATAGTTTATATAAGTTGAACACCACCACTAACTTACCTTAAACGTAAGAAGAACATATTGTCCGATACTACCCTGTATTGACCATCGACATGTAGAAGGTGGGACTGCAACAGACGGGTACCCGGGGCTCATTATTATACCGTGATGTGACGTACAGGTAGTGGAGCAGTCTGCCGAGGTGGACCAGCAGCCGGAGATATCTTTAGTTTAAACATAGATGTCTAACTAGTTACTACAAATTCAAGAGCCAGCAGTCAGTCTCTATAACATGATAACGATATAATGTGTATCGGAAGGACGCAAGTAAACGTTCATTTTATTGTGTATGCAGTGGAAACAGATATGCCTTTACTAACAAAAAGCTGCAAAGTGGATGTAGAAATAACTGATCCTTTCTCTTTTGCTGGATAAACGTCTAGATGCAAGCCTTATTCTATACTCGGAACATTGGAATGTCTTCATACCTTTATAATGGCAAATAAAATGCATTCCTTGCTTAGGACATATGCATACGAATGATATGTTTATCACTGCAACAGTATGTTAAGGGACTGGGACGATGTGCAAAAACTATGGTTGTCTAAACAAATACAAATGACAATCCACAAAAAAGTCCCGTGTCATAATAAATGTTTAAATGTATTTTCCTATCGGTTTAATGCGTTTGTTTAAAATAGTTTGTTTGGAAAACAAAACTCGACGACTTGGAAAAAAATTGTTGTACGGTTTATTGGAAATCTTAACCAAATTCAGTTATATGACCAAGATAAAGCTTTAAACAATCGTAAAAAAACAGCCAAAAAACACCAAAACGAATTAAAATTATGTTTATCAAATAAAAACAAAATTCTTGTCAAGTTTTACAGATCACATGATTTCATGAACATACTTACTGTAACACAACCAGGCCCTTTAATAAGTAATAATACTAGTTTAATAACAAGTGGTAGAAGTATCTCGCAGTTAATAGTAAATGACCAATACTCAGGTGTATCGTAGGCGGGATACCTTGTTACGACCAATTGAAGAAATGTGTAGAAATCAAATAAGATGATTGCACGTGGGTGCAGGTATATACTGGGATGTTTTAGTAGCGAGAGGAGAAATCTGGGAGAATCTGTTAGGATCTGGTAGAAGCTGTAGAATGTAGATATTTGTTGGACTGTAGAGTCTGTTAGAATTAATATACCACTATACGATCAGACATTAAAGTGGGATAGCTCTAAAGGTTATTAAAGTGTGTAGTAAAGAGCACGGACTTGTTCTTTATTAATGCCCTCGTGACATAGTGTCGCATTACAACGTAACTGTTGCCTACTTTAAGTTCACATTTAATATTATAAAGGTGATGCACATGGTGATAAATATCACCACGCTTTCGTAGAAAAATCGGGGATAATGTGTCCGTCCTTGTGTCCGCACGTCTGCGCGTGCGTGATGGTATGCATCTCCTCCTACTAAATAAAGCTGGAGAAATAACCCATTGGTAATAACCTGAAACCCGTTGAGATACCCACGCAATAACCATAATATAAACTTACTGGACATGAACTGACGGATATACCTATTCCACCAGTGTCGACCCTGATGTCTATTCCCAACCCTGTGGACATAACTTATGTGCCATCAATTGGAAATTGTTGAGATCTCTACCCTATAACCATATATACACACTGGGTATCAACAGACGGATACAACCATCCAACCAGAATTGACCCCGACGTTTCAGCTCCACCCAGTGCGGGATTTTGAATGGGACACCTGGAGGTTCCACTTGAGGGGATGGGCGATGTAAAACATTATTTCTCTCTGAATAATTTCGTGTTGCATATCAAATTGAACGTTATTCAGAGCAGTTGTATAATAATTTTGCACCCAGGTCATACCAGGGTGTGTGGCGGGGTCAAAGATGTGACTTTATGGTGAGCGCGGTAATCGATTGTTTGATCTTTACTTGATTTAATTAATTCGCTAAAATGTATCAGTATATGAATGTAATAATCCTGGTACATACCTAAATAAGATATACTGAACTTAAACCCAGTGGCATCTGTTTTAGAATATCTTGCGCAGCTGTTCAGGTTGATGGACATCGTTGACGAAGCCGATACGATAACAGCTGTTTTGTAGGTGGTTTCATTACTATATGCAATAGTTAGTCCATCAAGTTGTAATGTGTCTATACACTGTCCCGGAAGTACGTCATATATCCCATGCTGTTGAAGTATCAGTATATTAGTACACGAATAACGTACGTACTAATTGTTTGATTGTTAACGTTTTATGTTGCAAATACCGTCGTAAGTTGTATTGTTACAACTATAGGTGATCCAGAATTACGCAGATTGTTTGCTTGAACGTTTTTATTTATGTTGAATAATGAAATAAAAACGGCAATGCCTTAAAAGGTGACATTTATTCTATAAACTCACGAAATATCTTTGCATTGTAGTATGGATGGTGAATGTTTCTGGTATAAATGCAATGCAACACATTGTTTGATTCAGAATAACTAAGGGACTGGAGTTATACCGTGCTCTACTTTTCAATAAATGGAAGTTTGGGAACGGTAGTTATTCTGTTACGAAGTACACCATACTACAAAAAAGATAGAGTCTGTCTCAGCTCAATAATTTTGTTGAACCTCGGTGTTTAAATGAACACTTCACTGAGACCATTTTGTTATTTTCGCCCATTGTTTTCTCGTTTAAGGCAAAGCGTTTTGTTAGAAACTGGGACCATACGCCGCTGGCCATGGAATGGTGTAAAAATACCTCTTTGAAGGTTCCATGTTCATCGTCATATTCATACCATCTTGGGAGGGCAAACATTTACATACTATTGGCATTTTAAATAGTGAGTTCTGCTCAGCCCGAGGCTAGAGGGCGTGAACGGTAGCAAGCACTGTTCACTACCGTTCAGAGACTGCAATATGCATTACGTGGTTCCGCCTTAATTCCATTAAGCATTTTAAGCGATGGGAAAGCGTATATTAGCAGCATTTTATAACGGATATTTCGACAATAAATCACGTTTAAAAACATTGTTTACCAAAGAAATTGAGATAACCTGTTTAAAATTACCTATTAAATGTTTTAATTTTACAATATGCAAAATTTCAACGCCGAAATTTAGGTTTAATGTCATACCCCAGCCAACCCCGTTTTAGCTTCTTGGAGAAGGGGTTGGATGGGGTATGAAAGTTAATATTCGGAACACGTAATGTTTGTTTTTGTATTTATCGTGTTCGACGATTTCTAAATTTCTCCTTTCCTAACATTTATTATAAAATAAAACTTTAAATGAACGTTTTAAAAGGCATTGTATTCACAATAAAGAATAATAAATACTGATAAAGGTGATCCTTTGGGAGCAACAAACACAATTAAGAAAATAAAGCAGCAGGCTCAGCAGTAATGAAAGAAGCAACACCTCTCACGCCCCTAGCACCGGCTTAAGTGGTATTCTACTTCAAAGCCACCTATATAGGGCTTGTTGGTCCCAAAGGACCAGTAAAAATAACACTACTGATTCGTAGCACGGGGAGACTTTTTACAGCCGCCACACTGCACTGAACGAACGCTAGTGTGAATGCTAATAAATACTGATAAAACGATATTAAATTTACTATACTAACTTGACTGGCAGCATTGCTATATACTTGTAAGTAGGTGTTTATTAAATATAATACTACAAACGATTAGTAACACATTTATTCTCTTTTAAACATGTTTTTATTAAATGTATTGTTTGGGAACATCTTAGCATTTCTAAAACCCGAATAATCGCTTCTTACTTCACGTAGTTGTGACAGTGTATCGGGTACTGCCATTGTGATGTCCATAATCTCAACACGGACGTATTTGTTTTCTGGGAATGTAACTGTCCACGTGCATTTCAACAACTGTCCGTAGTAAAAAGGATAAGATGGCGATTCCATGACTCCTGGTTGCGTGATGGTCTGGTCACAATCCGTGAAGCTCTTTATTTCTGCATGATTATAAAATACACACACATGAGAAAATTAATAAAAAACACAGCTAAAATAAACAAGTCCATATCAAGCGATATCGGCTTATATTGCTTTCTTCAGGATATACACAGCCACTATTGTACAAATCCACACAAATAGGACATTAGAACGTGAAACACAGGAATATATATATATATACACAAGTATCCATCCTCTAAAATGGTAATTAAATTGGACCTAATGCAAACTATTTTCCAAAAGTTGGAGGCCATTGATTTGAAAATGACATGAACACCCGTGATGTTATACATTGCATCTGCAAGCCGACACTATATTACTGTATTTATTTATTAAGAAGCATCTAATGCATAACATATATATTCGTCTAACGTATCTCATACAAATGATGTTTTGTTTATCAATAAATAATAAAATAATACTAATAAGCTCCCCATATACATTTGATTAGTTTAAGACAGCTTGGTTAAACATGTTCTCATAAGTACCTATCATCCCAGTATTATAAAGTATGAGAAGTGCAACGCTTAAAAGAAACAATAAAATACAAGAAAGTTATTTTCGAAAAAAGAGCGGAAATCATGTTACATGTATGAGTGGTATTGAAGACCTCGTACAAAATGTGTTTTAAATGAAAGAAGTAGAGCAAATATTATGCAACAGTTTATCGTCATATGTTAACCTTTAGGCCAAACAGACTTGTGTACTAACATATACACAGTTGACTTGAACAAACAAACAGCGGATTAGAATTAATCGAAAATCAAAAATGTTGCGTTTTAAATGTACCGAGTATTGATAAAGTTATGAAATTCAGGCTTTAGGATATGACTGACCTATGGTCCAGGAATGTGCAAATCATTTTTGAAATTATGATTCAACCCCTAGGGGCGGGGCTATTAGAGTGTGAGTTGGTTTTACATAAGCGTGCACTAACTCCTTAATGATATAACATATGGACCTGAAAGAGTGTGTGTGTGTGATTGCTGATTCAAGTTAAAAAACGTAGACGGGATTTTGGTCATGCCTAGGGATTGGCCGGAGTTAAACGTTATTTCTCTCTGAATAGGGCCGCGATGCATATCCCACTTAACGTTATTCAGAGCAGTGGTATAACAATTTTGACCCAGGGTCATATAAGGGGTCAAAATATATGGTTTTATAGCGAGCTCTGGGATTCATCGGCTGTGCGATATAGTTGAATATGATATTCGAAGGGCGATGAATGCTTTAAAATGTTTATTATTATCTTGATTGTTTGTGAGTCATGACTGTGTAAACTATACGTTTCTTAGAAGCTGTAAATACCATCGCTATTGTGGTTTTAAATGCTCCTCCTTTCTCTAACTAGCTGTTGTGTTTACGAAACACCTCACTAGAGATATATATGGAATATGACGTTTACTTAACTGTTAATTATATTGTATATACTATAGGCAAATTTATGACTATGCGTTTCTTTTGTTCTTTCAATACTTATACATGTAAGTATATAATGCAGTGTTTAAATTATAACATTTTATGAACAGTTGTAGCAAATAGATATCAATCATACCTTTGACACACAATTTCATAAACGTCTCACTCGTGGTCATCAGTGATGAAATCCACCAGTGTAGGTAGTGCGGGTTATAGCGTGTCGTCTGGTAGAAATTGCAATAGGTGACCTGAGACGTAAAACCTAAACAATCTGATCGCTTACACTCCTCAAAACACTGGCTCTTGTTGATTTGGAGACTAAGAACATCTTCCATCCAGAATGCTCCTCGGATCATTACGTCATATCCGAAATTCATGCTTGAACTTTTACAATCCAAATCTCTTATTACTGAATATAATGATAACATGAAATTAACATAAAGATATAAAAGTCGATCAGGAAATGTAGCAATATCAACCAAAAGCACGCACTGAAAACAATTAACATTAACTCAAACCGCTACATATATAAAATGCACTTTTCTTTCCTTGAATTAAGACTATTCCATTTAATTGACAAATGGTGTTTGGGGGAAATGAGTGATCAGCAGCCGACAGTGTAAACCCTGATTAGCCTGCGAGTTATTCGCAAGCTGATCTGGGTTTACAATAAACGCAAATGCTATTGTAGTCGTGCTTAGCGGGTTAAGGGCTAACAAGGTTTAATAAAAGCAAAACAGTAGACACCATTAACATAAACTGATTGACAAATGGAAACGTCTTGGAACGGTCAGTTTCAAAAAGCTTCAACGACAAAAACCATAGCATTTTCCAAATAGAGAAAAAGAAAGGACAAACAGCCATTTGTATGTAGGAAATATATAATACTAACCGAGCGTTGGCTCTTTATTTTCGACAACATATCGTTGAAACTCAAAGGAAAAAATCGTCAGTTTGATACGCAATACATTTTGAATTAGTTTAACATAATTGTATCTAGATATCCGAGTTGCATAATGCGTGTGAACTACAAAAAGGTATCATACCAGTACAGACATAGAGCAAAGCAACAATTCATAAGCAAACAGGTAGACTCTATAGTTTTTCATAGAATACACAATCATATGCAACTTCAAATGTATAATTGCAATATGTTATCGAACTTGCCTCGTTTTGGACAACCAATGACCTCCATTTTCAAACACGGTAGACCTGTATGTTTTGTTATATTCAACCGTATATATCGAGCAATAAGGACTTCATGAAACATGAACCGTCTTATCAAATCTGGCGTCAAGGACGTATCGACTTTGAAAATCTGTAGTGATAAATAAGGTAAGAAGAGGTGATACAAACATAATACAGGCTATCGAGATAGTTCACATTTAGCGATCAAGGTTTATTATCTACAGATATCTGTCTGATTTTAGTTTATCCGTATTAAGAACACATAAAAACAAACAGTGTAACAGTGAACATACCATTTTTGCCATGAATTGATAAAGCAGGGTTCTCCTTTGTGATTGTAGTTCGTGGATCTATTCAATATGAGATTTGTAAACATCGTTTAAAACACATTTAATTAAGATTAACGTTTCAATTGTTTTAATTGATTTAGGTATTTATAATGTTATACCTCTTCCAGAGTAAGTATTTGCAGTTAACATAAATCTAAATCAGAAGTGATTTTATGAAACGTTTTTAACTAAAAACCATAAACAAAAGGACCACTGGCTTTGCCTTGCCTCTAAGTGCTCAAATGTGCAGGAAACAACATCAATAACAAATTCTTTATATAACTCATTGTACCCGGGGAGGAGCTATATTTGACCGCAGTGTCACCATTGGAACAAAATAGGTAGTGGACCATAAGCTTATGGTACGTGCAAACTATTACACCTCTAGCTCTTCTCGTTTCACAAAATAGTTGTTAACGATTTTCCTATATGACTATGTCAATATGTGACCCTATGGTCATTATTTTAACAAGCTTAGTAGCGGACTATACACATTTGCTACATGCAAACTATTAGAGTTTTAGCACTTACAGTTTCAGAGAAGAGATTATTTTAAAGATTTCCTACATAAATCTATGTAAAACTGCTATCCCTAGGGCTGGACCATTTAGGGCCACTTAATGGTAGACGGGCGTAAACGTATGATACATGAAAATAATAGATATCTAGCCCTTGTAGTTTCAGAGAAAAACAGTTTTAAAGGAACCTGAGAAATGAACAAGAAAAACACTACCGAGATGGAACTTCTATCGTGGAGTTTTTTGTTTCTCTATAAGGTAATAAATCGCATGGTTTCAGTAAGAATTTGGTAGCAAAATAGTGTATGGACAACGACCTAATTATATTGCACCAATAATATAATCTTTGGGATAATAACGAAGAAGACTTGAAAACAATTTAAGTGTATATGTAAGCATAAGTCAAACTGATACTCCATTATTAGATCGAGATGTACCATGTTTTACTGTTGATAAACATTTCAAAATGGTCGTAATTTAAAGGGATGATGCATGGAGGCAGAAAATAACAACTCGATAGTACAACAGGATGCGTGTTAATTTCAGTCGGAGGCGTTTACGCTCCTATTAGCCATATACACATTTGAACCATTATCTAAATGCTCTTAAATACGTAGTGTCCTTTAGAAAGTATAAACACGTCACAACAATAGTGATTGATTTATCCCTGCCTTTTAATTAAACATAAATATTATCTATGAACTTCATTTAAATAACATTGGCATGCTATCATCAAATATGTATACATGTTCATCCTAGAATGCCACATCATAACCCAATCTTTGACCGCTTCATGACCACGACGGATGTATTATTAAGTATATAATTAGGATGGACCAGGTCAGAGAAGCATCTGCAAATCAGTGCCACAATTATGCAGTTTATAGCAATTTATAGGAAGTCAAATCAACGGACTAACAGATATCTGTTCAGTATACAATTGGGGAAGTTTCATGTTTCGAGAGTGTACACACTGGTGTGTTTAACCTCATTGATAAAATGAAACGGAAGTCATATCCCCGATTTTTACTCTTTATACAGAAATAACTAACAATGAATTAAATGCTTGTACATAGGAACACTCTAACGTGGTTTTAGATCACGTGATTATCGATCACGTGTTACACTGGGTACCGTGACCTATGTATACAATTGTTTTTATCTTAAAACTGCATAATTACGAATTTCAATCTCGGGGAAATAAAAAATATAATTAATTTCCTGTGTTAAAGGGACACATGGCAGTCTTGACCTATTTATCAAGTATTACCATTTGCTTCTCGATTTATTATTCCAGTATCATTTTAAACATGGTTGCTTGCATATATTTAAAAACAGTTTTGAGTTTTCATCCTGTCTGTGTTATTCTACGATAGGTTTGCATATATTATTTGTGAAATATAATCAACAGTTAATATAATATGCAAAAACAATTTGCTCTGTACTATTCTTATAATTAATATTAAAGATTAAACAAATGCAATGAATGTAGAAAAACTAACGGGACATCGCGAGTTTTACAAAACTCAAGATTGCCGTGTGCCCTTTTAATTTGCTATAAGCGTGATAATTATTACTAAGTAAATTATGAATTGTTCAACAAATTATGTATATGCTAATGTAAGTATGGTTTTAGATTGTTTAGAAAAAGATAATGTGACAAATCGAGTTTTTAATTATCCAGTGTATCGTGTGTTCGTTTAACGGTTATAAACATGATAAAAGTACATTATACTATTTGTTTATCTCTAAATAAATTTATTTATATTTCATTGTTTCGAAATGAGTATTTTTTTTCTCTCGAAATGTTGTTACATGTACGTATCTGCAAATGTCGTTACCTTAGCATGACCTCGATAACTGTTGTACGATGTCAATGTGTGTTCATTAACAGCGTATTCCACAGTGAATTCTTCCACGATTGTTTGGGTTTGTCCATCTGCCCAACCTTGTATCTCTAAACCATGAACTTGGGTTGGAACTATAAGATCGACCTTAAGGAAAAAACCATGCATTCCATTGCTGTTTAAGTTTTGTTATAATAACTTTAGGAGAGACGGTTTCATAATTTTATAAAAATGACAAGTTTTTAAGTTTACAAAAAAAACACTACTTATAATATAACTAGCCGCTGATCCAAATAATTTACTTTTCCAGGTAAATAGCGACTTTGGATATTTTTTAAAACGTCACTATATAACACATGTAGATACAAAAGTCCCGCCTTAATTCCATTAAGCGATGGGAAAGCTTATACTAGCAGGGTTTTATAACGGATATTTCGACAATAAAACATGTTTAAAAACAGTTCGTACTGAAAAAATGTGACAACCTATTTAAAATTACCTATTAAATGTTTTAATTGTATAATTTGCGAACTGTTTAAGCAGAATTTAAGGTTTTATTTCAAACCCAAGCCAACCCCATTTTCTCTTCTTGGAGAAGGGGTTGAATGGGATATGAAAGTTAATACACGGATCACGTAATGGAATAAAAAATATAGCAATCACATAACGCAGCCATTCAAAAATCCGCGTTAAAAAAACAACAACAAAAATACATTAACTACTTATTAGTACGCAACACCATATACCATGAAATAAGCATCTGCAGATTCGCTGCTGCACCATCCTACGCCTGGTAACCACAGTCTACCTTGATCAAATAAATTGCTGCTCATATCATGGGAGCCCGAGAGCTGAAAATCACGAATGCCTCCAGAAACTAGACCGAGACGTCTGCCACAGACATTACCTGTTTAATATATTTACGGATATCATTATTCAGATGTATATTTCGAAGGTACTCTTTTGTAAAGTAACATGTATAAGTTTATTAGTAAACAGTGCACGTTTTAAAAAGCCATTGACATTGAAGCGATTACATATTTAACGTTATTAGTGTAAAAATAAAATCATTTGATAACACAAGTGTATCATAAATGTGATAACAATTTCCATTTTGACCTAATTATCGACTCTTAGGTTATAAAATGTGAAAATCTGTTTTCTTTTATTTTATTTCTTATGGCATACTGAGTTTGTTCTATTGCCATTCACTCCATTTTGAGGAAAATACAGTGAATTTCCCTAGTGATAATTTGTTCTGATTTTTGTCAGAGTTCCACAAAACCCGATGGCTATCTTCACCGATACAATAAACTTCGTAAAACCTTTGCAAAATTTTATTATCGTTACCCTGATCTTCTTTCCAAATATAAAAGTAATTTAAGGACTCTTCTGCGACAAGGACTATCACAACCTGACTTCTATGGTGATGTAATTTATAAACTTCGTAAGATTCTTGGTCATGATCACTTTCATACTATCTTTGTTAAACTTGTTAAAAAGTTTATCAAACGAGGTTATGACTCTATCATTTTGCAACGTACTGCATGCTTGGTGGTGGACCCTTTTACAGTTCGCCACTATGCTTTCCTCTTTAACTGTACAATGACCGGACAGACTGTGGACCCTATGATGACGCCTACCTAAAGCCCATTGGGACGGTGGCGTTTGATGTTTGTCTATAATCTTTCTTGTCATGCCCTTATGGTTTATTCTCTTACTGCTCTGGCTTCTGCCAAGTCAATGAGTACCTTCATTGTGGCTTTCTAGGCTATTGTTTTTTTGTATTATATTTACACGAGCATATTTGTGTTTTACTTATATTGTCTATTGATGCTGCCTTGTTGTTTAGAGATTAGATCATGGCGTGGATTTCTTTATTTACACTGTCTTGTTTTAATGGGATGACAGTAGGAAAAGTGTGATGTTTGGTGCACCCTTAGAACCGGTTTAAACTCCCAGTGGCCTACTTTGCCACTGACCGTTCCAAGGTCACTTCGGATATGGGAAATATAAACGTAACTGTAAGTATATAAATGAATATAACACAATAAAAACACGGGTCACTTAAATTTACCGTTAAATTTGGCAAACTTACGTTTAACATATACTCGTATTTCACTGATTTCAAGGAAGAAAAACTTTCCTGATTCATTGATCGGTTCTGGGTCGTCAAAATTGCGGATTGTAAGGTATTGTCCAATGACCGGTCGGTAGCAATCGAAACGATAATCAACAGCACGCCTTCAATGAGAAATGTAAATAAGAAATGATATATGTTATTATTAACTATAATACAAGTATAGTGGTATATTAATATGGTCATAAACTTACTGTCACACAATTAGAAACAAATAAACACCTGTAGCTAGTAACTCCATTAGTACATGTTTAGCAGTGAAATATAAAATTGAATTTGTTTGTTTGTTTGTATGATGTTTTACGTAATTTTCAACACATATCAGGTTATATGTGACGGTCGATTTTTTTTGTGGTGGAGGCAGACCATCCACTTTTCCTGAGTAGAACCAGTACGGTAAAGCTCCCGCTATCCGTACGCATCGACACTTTCTCACTTACAAGTCGAGCTCCCAGTGGGATTCGAACCCGCAGCGTTGAGAGGCGAGAAGGTTTACAACGCAACGTCGTTAACCACTCGTCACGGAGATACGTATACCAGTGATATAAAACAAGTTCAAAAGTAAAACATTACAATTATCGTAACGTTTAAACATTTATTGACGTAACGTGTATACAAATATATGGTAAGCCATGAACTATATGTAAAATTAAAACAAAAATGTAAAGTCGACTTCTACGTATTAAGATGTACCCATACTATGATGAATGCCAACAATAAAAAAGACAAATCCGAAAATTACTATAAAAACACATGATGTAAAATGTTTATGTATATCACATGTCATAATTTAATATAGTTACATCCCGATTGACATGTAACTTGTGTTATTAAAAAATGGCACCTGATACGTTAAGCATTCTGACAAGATTATTTAAAATAGTATTTTGAATGGCACCCTACCATGGAAACTTCCTTTTGACACATTGGAGAGATCCATAGTTAAAGAAATCCCACTGGTCCCGGCTAATGTGTATGGCAACCAAACGCAAATTTATAGGAAACCAAACTGAAAAGAAAAAGCATGTATCTTAGGCCTCTACTACATGGCTATCGAGTTTTAATCAACCGTGATACATGCTTTTGACATTGAAACATGATATTACAATATATATTACTTTCTTTCCTCCTGCTGTTACAATATTTACTACTTCCTTACCTCCTGCTATTACAATATATACTACTTCCTTTCCTCCTGATATTACAATATATACTACTTCCATACCTCCTGCTATTACAATATATAATACTTCATTCCCTCCCGATATTACTAGATATACTACTTCCTTACCTCTTGATATTACAATATATACTACTTTCTTACCTTCTGCTATTACAACATATACTACTTCCTTACCTCCTGCTATTACAATATATACTACTTCCTTACCTCCTGATATTACAATATATACTACTTTCTTACCTCTTGATATTACAATATATACTATTTCCTTACCTCCTGATATTACAAAATATAATACTTCCTTCCATCCTGATATTACAATATACACTACTTTCTTACCTCCTGCTGTTACAATATATACTACTTCCTTCCCTCCTGCTATTACAATATATAATACTTCCTTCCCTCCTGATATTACAATATACACTACTTTCTTACCTCCTGATATTACAACATACACTACTTCCTTACCTCCTGATATTACAATATATACTACTTCCTTACCTCCTGCTATTTCAATATATACTACTATCTTACCTCCTGGTATTACAATACATACTGCTTCCTTACCTCCTGATATTACAATATATAATACTTCCTTACCGCCTGATATTACAATTTATACTACTTTCTTATCTCCTGCTATTACAATATATACTACTTCCTTATCTCCTGATATTACAATATATACTACTATCTTACCTCCTGCTAATACAATATATACTACTTTCTTACCTCCTGCTATTACAATATATACTACTTCTTTACCTCCTTATATTACAATATATACTACTGCCTTACCTCCTGCTATTACAATATATAATACTTCCTTACCTGCTGATATTATTATATATACTACTTCCTTACCTCCAGAAATTACAATATATACTACTTCCTTACCTCCTGCTAATACAACAAATACTACTATCTTACCTCCTGATATTGCAATATATACTACTTCCTTACCTCCTGATATTACAATATATACTACTACCTTACTTCCTGATATTAAAATATATAATACTTCCTTCACTGTTAACAAACGGAATATTTAATTTGAGCAAATATATTATTCTAAACTGAAGTGCAATCATTTTCCAATAATTGAATAAACAGAAGTAAATATTTAATTTCTTCGAAGCTATTTTATTTAAACATATGTTTTTTTATGTAAGTTATACATTTGAAAACACGTTTATACTACAAATCTCATACATGAATATGACTAGCTTATATACCACAAACAAAACATAATGAGCACACATATACATATTACAGAGATGTACAGTAACACAGGTAAAACAACCGTCTCTGGGGACGAGATTTACAAACTTTGTAAGATCCTTGATCATAATCACATTCATACAATCTTTGTTAAACTTGCTAAAACGTTTATCAAAAATGGTTATGATCCTACCATTTTTCAATGCACTGCATGTTTCTATGGTTGAACCATTTACAGTTTGACCCATTTACAGTTCGCCACACTGCCAAAAAAAAATACCTTAGTTCTAGAAAAAAAACTTATATTAAGAAAATTTATCTTATTTTGAGACAATTTTCCTTGAGAGTATACTGAGATATTATTACTTGTTTCTGCCACCATTAGGAATCTTGAAATAAGAAATAATTTTCCTATAACAAGAACAAAATATTCTTGTTTCATTCACACATGGTTCTCATTTCAAGAATTAATTTTCTCAAAATAAGAAACAAAATCTTAATTTAAGATCTTACACTTTCTTATATTTTTCTTAAATTAAGAACTTATCTTAATCTAAGAAACCCTATTTTCTTATAATCTGCTAGTCACTTTTCTTAAATTAAGAACTCAATCTTAATTTAAGAAACTAATTTTCTTATAACAAGAAAAAGGGAGTATAACTAGAAATATTTTCTTATAAGAAAATACCAAGAAAGTACAGTCACTATCTGAAAACAAGAAAATTAACAGGAAACACATATCTTATTCTGAGTATACATAATCTTGATGAATTCTGCAATTTCTCAAACCAAGAATGTTGACGAATTCTACAATTTCTCAAATCAAGAAGGGTTATTTTTGCAGCAATATAGCTGTTATGAATTTTCTGCACAGGGGTCTTTAACATTGCATACATAGTAAATTTGTCAAATATCTGCATCACAGCACGAATGTAATACATGATATATGCATGCATCTATAATTTTGTCTTTTTTGTGTGTGTAGCTCACTGTATTAATTGCAAACTTGTAGGACTTTAAACAAAGGCAAAAGCAAAATTATCCAAACACTGCATAAAATATATATATTTTAATCCAGCCTTTTTGGCAAGTTTGTTTTTTACATATCACATGTATATGTAGTCCGAGTCTTCTCTGACGTTTGTAAAGCCTTTTTAATATGTTTTATGGTACGGCTTTATTAACGTCAGAGAGAAAGGCCGGTCCAAAAGGGGAATTTGCCGCGACCAGCTCAGATCGACTTTTTTAGCCACTGTGTTGATGTAATTACCCCCGCGAAAATTTAAAGAACTGTTCAGGGATAGATCTTGAATTGTTATTGAACCTCTACTCAAGAACTGCTCATGAATCGCTCTTAAACAGTTCATGAACAGTTCTTGTCCAAAACGTTAAATAGCCCAAAATTCTTTAACGTTTTGTTCAAGAACTATTCAAGAACTTTGTTGTTCAAGAACTGTTCTAACAAGTTCTTGAACTTATAAGTTCTGGAACAGTTCTTGAACTTACAAGTTCTTGAACAGTTCCTGAACAAAAAGTTCAAGAATTTTGAGGCATTTAACGTTTTGGACAAGAACTGTTCAAGAACTGATAATAACACTTCTTGAGCAGGTCTTGAACAGTTGTTCATGAACAATTCTTAAGCAGTTCTTGAACAGTTGTTCAAGAACAATTCTTGAACCGTTCCCCATAAATACGAAGCTCTCAGACGTAAGAATGCTGTCATCGACAGAGGAAACATTTCTACCTGTTACAATTTGACAATTAAACAAACACTAAACAAAAGGTGCTACTGGAAAATATGTGGGATCCCAGCGAGATGACTGGGCAATATTCCCAGCAAGGTGCGTTCCCACTGGGTATATCTCCCAATAATCTCGCTGGGATCCCGCGAAAAATCTCAGTGTAATCCCACCATAAAATCTCAGTTGGATTCCAGTGACATCCCAGTCAGAATATCACTCAGATTAAACTCTTAACGCGTCCATTTTAAATGCAAATTAGGTAGAGCTCACGCGAGTGAGATGAGCAGTGCTAGCAAGGAGAGCATGTGAGAACTACCAGGGTTAGCGATGTGAGCAAAGTGAGCGACATAAGCCCTCAAGTGTGTTTTTACTCTCTGAAATGCATACAAAATGGCTGGTGAGTGTGCCATTAACACAAATGCGCCGTTTATACCCAAACATGGCCCGCAGATACCAGTAATAACAAAATGACCGCAAGCGATACATGGAGAATAGATGACAGACAACGCCCTATCACACAAGCTCAATATAATTATATAGCTTACTTAATAAATGAGGTAAACATTATTTAATGATCTCATACTGTTTGACGGTCCGTCATTACCAATTGGTCATGCAGACATTTTTTTCAAGATCACCAACATCTTCGGTTCAAATCCCAGCTGGGGCACATACACGGTTCCTACGCGAATGGATTAGACTCTACAATATTAAAGATGTCTGAGGTCTTCGGCACCACAAATAAAAACTAACACAGTGTTTCAAACCAACAATTAACTTTCCTGTTTGACTTTTATACATACTTTTGACAAGTATGGATGGGTAATATCGGCCATTTTCATTAAGACACAAAAAATATTATCAATACAATTTAGAGAATTTACATAACTTAAACGTTATTAACCTGTGCATAGTTTGTTCCCCTGGTATCAACCCTTTGATATAGGTGGTATAGCATAATCATCGTAAATGTTGTTCGTTTTGAATGCTTGTTTATGACTAAGTTCTGTCAATGCTTCATTTTCCATTGTTACATCTGTACGTTATGGAAGAGCGACCCTAGATGAATCGTGGTTCGAGTACCTAATCAATAAATACACCACCACCTTTTTCCAGTGAATAGGTGTTATTGTATTAGATATGAATTCAGATTAAGCTGTAATGACACATATCTTCAGATTGTATCACCGATACAAAATGAATAATTGATTTAATTCATGGGGGATTTGTTTCATGCATTCATAGTTCAATGGATTTCCATCATTAATGATTCACACAAGTAAGCCTTTATGAACAGGATGTGCTAGCATTCATACACCGATAATTGAATCCTTTAATTGCAAACGACAAATCAAAAATACGTATAAAACAAATAATAAATTATACATAAATGTGATTCATTGGTTAACCGAACATCCCCTTTTATGGAATCAGGTTTATCTTTCAAATATTAATTTATAATCAACAATTGTTTTATACAAATAGTGGAAACGGATTTGTATACACAAAAAAACACGCTTTCCTGTGCCTTTTAACATTATAAAGGAATACATCATACATTGTCAACCTTTTTATGTTTAGATGTCGTATCTTGCCTTTTTATTCGTCTTTGTAATTATTGCTTGTTTCTGTGCGCGTTTTTAGTTGACTGTGGTCCTTGAATGCTACATTTCCAGTTTGTGACGTCATATGCCTTTATTCCTTATGAACATTGCCATTCGTGTGTGTCGTTTTGTGTGTTTAGTGGTTTACTGTGTTCTGTGAAAGCTGCATTTCCTGTTCGAATTTTATACTTATTTTAATATCTACTTTTACATTAAACACGTTGAGAAATTAGGATATTGTTAAACTACAGCTATCTTTTTTAAATATATAATGGAGTTTACCATATCTTCTACTTATATGCACAGCGTGGACTGCAAACATTTCTTCCAGATCTACTTGAATCCAGGGTTTTCCAATCGGACGATCACCTTGAAAAGGGTTTCCAACTGTAATGATGAATACAAATTGGTTGACCTATAGTTTTTGATATACATGCTATAGGAGAGACTGCTATTTAAAATGTTATGCACTGGTATTGTGGTTTCGTATTTAAGCTAACGATGTTGACTAAGAATGCCTGTTAGGGGCCAGTAGAAATTTTATTAATTAAAGCAGCTGCTTCTCCGTGATATGATTTCAGTATGTATGTTTAAGGACACGTGTATTCATATTATCCATTCAAAGTACTAAAACTGAATTCAGTGATCTAGGTACATCTAAAACATAAACGTCACATAATATCCCGGTGTTATGGGTTTTCTATGGCGTAAGAATTAATATAATAGTAGATTACAAAAGAAATGTATTTCAAATTCGAACAAGTTTCACTAAAACAAAACATATACCACAAAATGTTCATGAAACCGAAAGTGAATGCATTTGATCATAGTAGGTTCAACATTTGAAACATTATGGAGAGAACCCATCATACATATACGGTGAAGTACGTCATATGTTTTCGACGGTTTCCTAAATTGCATACAATTTTAGTTTTGATTACAACATTACGCTATAAAAACTAGAAAATATAAATTTAACTCAACATTACAGTTTTAATATATTCACATGGACGTAAAGATACGTACACTCAAGTGATATGAAAACGCAACACGGGAATTTCCGCTACATATTGTATATACTGCCCACTTAATTGCACATAATATTCCAAAGAAATCCCAAGATGTTTTTTTAAAAACAAGTTGCATTTAACTAGAGAAAGGCCACAACTGTGATGTTGTTGACGTTTTAATCACACTACACTTTGTAACAAGAACTTCATCAATGTTGAAGTTGCTCTTCGAAAAATTGAGCTAGTACAGTACTGTATTTAACGTAAATAGTTTGCAAAATTTTGCATCCTAAGTTTGCTCACATGATTGAGCCAAACGCGTACTCTGTGAATAATGAAACATTGCAGGATTACTATTTGCTGTATTATTTGTTGTTTTAGTATTTTTCCCAAAAGGAAAGGACTTACGTAGCCATGTACCATTCGATTAAAAGCAGCATATTGTACATACAATATATAGCGGAAATTCCCGTTTGCGTTATCATATCACTTGAGTGTATTCCTTTATTTAAAGGAGTTTTACAGAAATACTGTCTTGGGCTCCTTGTATCCTGGGCACAAAGAAGTATTCCCTCGACAGATGTTGTTAATGTTCGTGCAGAATCATACATGCACTCATCAATGATTCTGTCAGTATAGACGAACATTGAATTTTTAAATCAGTGATGTGTTAGTCGTGTAGTAATAAGGTTTATCGAAGGGACGTTTAAAGGAACGGGAAAAATCGGGTAGGGTAGTTTTAGTTTTCTTGCAACTAATCCATCAAATGTTTTTTTCCCTCAAAAGCATTAAAGATTGCATTTCATTGTGGTTGTCAACAATTCCTCACATGCTGAACTCTGAAATCATGAGCAAACCCAAGTAAGACCGTCGAAAACACAAGCACGTTCAAACACGTATGACGTCGGGATACCTAAGAGTGGCATGTCGTTACATATACTGAAAGGAAAAAGAAACGCATAATTGATATTTCCGCTATATATTGTATGTTTAATATGCTACTGCCAATCGAATGGTACAGGGCGATACTAGGCTTGTCCTTTCGGATAAAAATATTTAAACAGCACAGAACACACCAGCGGTTACAACTTTAAAATTTCATTATCGACAGAATGCGCATTTGGCTCAGTCCGGTGAGCAAACTTAGGCTTTAAAGGTTGCAATCTCTTAACATTAAACACAATACTGAAATGGCTTGACTTTTTCAAGCGAAACTTCAACATTTATGATTTTCGTGTAACAAAGTATACTTTGATTAAAAGGTCTACTACATGAAAGAGCTGTCCTTTCTGTAATTAGCTGTAGCCCCTTTTTGTACAAAACATGTTGAGATATATCTGGAATATTACGTGGAATTAGGTGTGTATAATAGGGTAGTATAGGCATTTTTTGATTATATGCGTTTCTTTTTCCTTTCAGTATATTACGGAATACTTCACCTGACATAACACAATATTGTCAGACAGTTATAAACAAGATTTTGCGCACATGCATTTCCATCAACTGCATTCTCGGCTAATTTGTCTCCATAAGGTTTAACGGAGTAAACTGGTTTGAATACACCGATTTCTTCCAAGGTCGGGTCTGTGTCTAAAACAAAAATATGTATTGTCAGTTTAAATAATAATATGGGAACAACTTTATTTTTTAATATGTAAGTACATTTCATTATATATGTGTTATTCGGCTTTGTTTTGGTCTGCACTCCTCAATGAGACCATTTACTCTTCGTTTAATATGCAGTTGTTATACTTTTAGCGAAAGTAGATATTGATGTTAACAGAAAGTGTAACTTTCACAAAATGTAGTCAACGAAATGCACTTTAAAAAGTTTATGTCGGAAGGAAATTAAAAATCGCAGTTGACAACACGAGGTTGTACCTCACCACAGATGTTTGTAACTCGCATTTTAAGAAATTGCTTTATTCTAGTCATTTTCTAACGATTGCGTCATACATAATATGGTATTCTCGCTTACCACACTTTGGTATATCACACAGCTCGAAAGCAATACCATCCGTCCTATTGACATAGCATCTCGGCGAGTTTCCCCTTTCGCCCCAAGGATAGAGAATTCTACAGTGGTTTTCCGTGAAATCCCCCACATACTGATGGTTGGGTTTATATTTATCATCAATATCCACCCATCGCAGACATGGTTCTCCGTACACTGAGCGGTTCACGGTGCCTTGGTATGAAAACCCGCGGTCTGACTCGTACATACACTCACGGATTGCTGAATAATAATTCTCCATTCATACTTGTTTATAATGGTATTCATACTTGTTTATAATGGTAGTGTGTGAGTGTGTTTATTATCGGGATATTAATATTTCCTTTTAACAGACATTCTAAGCCGTTTACAATATGTTAGTTGATAATTATAAAGGTATTGATTGAAATCAAAGTGCTGAAACTGTCACTTTAATTTACAATAAAGCTGATTCGGTTGTTGAATCTGCCTTCTGCATATAGTTTAATGTTTGTCTGATATAATTACTCTGTGTTTATAATGCGAATGTCACAATAATGCGAATATCAAACTACAGTAAAAGTGCTATTAGCAATTGAATCAATTATGATGATGACATAACATTACAATCAATACCGCATGAAACAACTACCTGTGTCTTCATAATAACAAAGGCCTAGTCGTTGATGAACGCCATCCCGTTTGAAAACGCTGTTTCGACCGTGAAATGTGAAACTGTCAAGGTCGTCTACTAAATCAAATCTCTCCTCTGTGACGGACATATTGACAACTTCTATACAGTTGCTTGTATTCACCTGAAATATTACATCAGTAGATCATATGTTCCTGACCAAGTGCTATTTCATCTAAATGTTAACATCTGACACGATAATGAAAGCAACTTAATGTACTAATTGTAAAGTGTTTAATTTCAGTAAACATAGTTGTAATGACATTGTTTCAAATTACAGTTTAATAGTTCTTGACATGATCAGATCAGATTAACTGCAATTACTCGATAGACAAAAATGTATGAAACCATGCGTGTGATCTATTGGTAATCTATTTCTAATTTGATTGTAATGCGAGCGGTGACAAGCTGCTGTTGGTACCATATACATTATACATTCTGCCAGTGAACACATTATCATGTGTGTCTGTTTCGCATAAATTGCCGTTAGGTGTTGTCTTAATTATTAAATACGTTCATTGTAATCTATTTGATCAATGTGTGTGCAATAGCTTGAAAGAAAATGTTGCCGCGGGAAGAAGGAGAGTTTTTTTTTATATCTGTTTAGAAATCATAGCCGTTTTTTCATTTGAAGATATACATTAATTAGTGATAATTGATTACTAAGAATTTAACATGCTCTTAGCAACAATGACAATGTACCTTTAGTAGCAAGAAAGGATAATTAAACGGTAGATGCATTGTTTCGTTGTCTACAGCATCCTCTCTGCAGCAGTAGGTCAAGGTCAGTTCTGAGACTGTATCATTTATGAGGATCGTCGGAAGTACACCGTCGGTGTCGGCCGATGTCACGATATACCCTCCTAGTGTCACTGTACTCTTGGAAAAACCTGTTGCAAAGTTTCACATAGGACGTTTTGGTCATTCGAAGTACAAGGGATATATATTTACGTATAACATGTATAACCATATTGACTTTATACCTATTAAATTGGAATGAATATGTTTTTACGTTAACTTAAAAGCAATATGAATATGCTATACTTACCAAACGGGCATGACTCCTCGGCTTGAAATATACAGTAATCACCTGGCGGCCATTGTGTGACGTCATTGCCAATTACAATTACGTCATCTAGGCGAGTACAGAAGTTCAACTGCAAGGAATGAAAGTAGTAGGGCCCCAGAATGTGGGGATCTGATGACTCCTGGGGATAAACCGTTGTATCATGAGGTACTTTCCATTGTTGCTGAGGTCTTGACTTTGGAAGGGTCGTGTTAATGTACCCTCTGAAAGTACATTACGTGGTCCGAGTATTAAATTTCAAACCATATCAAACTCCTTCTCCAAGAAGCGAAAATGGGGTTGGACGGGGTATGAAATAAAACCTTAATTTCGGCTTACAAAGTGTGCATATTGTAAGTTGAAATATGTAGTAGGTAATTTAAACAAGTTATCGCATTTTTTTTCTCACTTTTTAGACGTCTTATTGAAATATCCGTTATAAACTCCTACTAATTTAAGCTTTCCCATCGCTAAATGGAATTAAGGCGGGACCGCGTAAGGATAATGATGCGCACACATGTACACGCGTATGTTATAACATCAAAATATATGATTAAACAACACCTCACAACTAGTCATATAAGTTATAATAGATGCATATTTTCAAGTTTAGGCCTACCAAAGTAAGTAGTTAATGTATAAATCAGGTTTATTTAAGTATAACATCGTTCAAAGAAATGAAGCTGTGCAGGGGATTACGAACATCGACAAGTTTAATTTGAGTCGAGCTTACAGCCCGTTACAGATGAAAACAAATCGAAATATGAAAACATAATTCCCTTGTGTTCCCTTTTGTCGTTTCTCTGTTATGTGAAATGTATACGCACCTGTACTAACCGTAACTGTCATCTTCAGGACATCCAAATACAGTCGACAGCAACGAATAGTGTCCTAGTGGCCAGTTAGATGTCTTTATTTCTAAATAATTCATAAAATCATATTAAATGAGTAATATAAATGTAAGCTCTCTATTTACGACATAAAAGAAGATACAAGATACAAAATGTATTTAAAGTCGGTATTGCATATAAAAACAAACATTAGCTATGAATAGCTATTGACCGACATAACGGATAACGGAGTGTTAGTTTTGTCTCTTATTGCCCATCTAATGTGGTTGCTGAGGATATTAATGCGCAATTTTGTGGATTTGTTTTACACTTGTGCAGGTTCATATACATTTGAATTTTTCCGTTGCCAATTTTATAAATATCGCAATTTAGTCCATTTTGTATTATTATAAAACGTTTGCCATCAGTGTTATGTGTGGTAATATTTATAGACAGATTGCTTCAAATACTTTTATAACAATGTACAAAGAACCATTAATATTAAACTGTTTAATTTAGATAATTGACGAATTGCAAATGCTGCGAAGTTCACTTGTACGAATACGCGTATGTGTACATGTAAACATTGGTGCTTTGTGTTCATGGCATATATGATGTGATGGAAATATGCTTCTCCTCAGAGGCGGTCACGCGTTTTTGTACATTAAATATTGAAATAAAATAGGTTAAATTCGAGATACAATTATTTCCCGTAGGTGTAATTAATAGTTCGTATATTAAAATTCAAAAACGGTCCGCATTGAATAACAAACAAAATCTAAGACCTCTCCCATTGATATATTAAACGTAAACATGTATATGTGTCCTCGAGATGGCATAAGCAAGCTGTACAACTTGTTCCAACATGTTCAGAAATTCGTTTATGTGTTTATCAATTGTTTGCCAATACAACAGAGTTTAAACTGTAGACATACAACATACAGCAATACATCATATATCATATACTTGTATTATGTATCCTCACGGGCTATTAAGCCTATTGCAATTTGGAAAGTTAAGATATCTATCTATCTATCTATCAACATCATACACATGTTTGTTTGAACCGATATGTCAACTGTGTCGTGACGTCACAAATGAAAACTTTAAAAAAGACTGCAAATACCTGTATCACAGAATACACCTGTGTATGTGTCCGTACAGAAACAAACACACGTCTCGAGGTTCAATGTTCCGTTGTTATAACATCGAATGTCAGGACAAACTATAATATTAATAGATAAAGTTGTTTTACCGTTGTCTGATATCTCTTTAATTAACTGGAGAGTTTATGCTATTTACCATTTATAATTTCAATTACGATTTTGTAAAAAGAAAAGGTAAATATTTTAATTGATTACAGTTAATTAATAACTGCTAAAAACAGTTGGACCACTAAATATGCTAAAAGCAATTGGATCACAAAATATCCTAAAATCAATTAGACCACTGAATACGGCAACAACTATTGGACAACTAAATATGCTAAAGATAATTGATACACTAAATTTAGTGTCTAATTCCACAGGTGGCTGATCAGGAACACACCTATTCGGCAAATATGTTACATGTATTGTAAGGAATCATCATGACACTATTGTATGGCTTAAATTAGATAAGCATTTTTTTCATATAGACAAAGATATTTATTTATGTGGTGTTTACATGTGGGGTTCAGACTCACCTGCATATAATGTTGTACAGGTGGATTTGTTTCAATTATTACAAGATGATGTTTATTATTTTGATAGCTAGGGAGTAATCGTAATTGTTGGTGATTGGAATGCACGTGTCGGAAAAGGTGACAAAAAAGATTATATTGTATGTGACACATTAATAAGTAGTATGGATGATGACGAATATATGCCTGATATACAGTTATGTCGTAACTCCGTGGGTACAGTTTGCAATGCCCAAGGGAATAAACTTCTTGAATTGTGTAAGGCAACGTCATTAAGGTTAGCTAACGGTAGGCTTGGGTCAGATCACCCGACCGGCGCTTACACTTACACTAATACAAATGGGTCCAGTGTTATCGATTACTTGGTTTTGAAAGAGTGTGATTTTACAAGCGTTTTAAAATTGAGCCTTTTAACGAATGGTCAGATCATGCACCATTGTCATTTACTCTACATTGTAAGAAGGATATGCAAGATATGCCGACGACTGAACGAGTCTCATATAAATGGGATGACATGTTACGTAATCAATTTCGTAGTGGAGTAATTGGGAGGTTAACAGACTTAAATAGTATCTCTATGAATGTAGACACTAAAAATAGAGATGGCGTGAACACATCTATAACTAATTTTGTTCAAATTATTCGTGAGATCGCGGATCCGTTATTTTCTAAAACTATTGTAAACCGAGGGCGTATACGTTTTTTTAGACACAAATGGTAAAAAAGCAGTTTGGTTTGATGTTGAATGTTATGAAGTAAAGAAACGATATAATGTGGCTTTAAATAAATTTAATGCATGTAAATCGAGTGAAAATCGGATTGAATTACACATTAAGAAGAAAATATATAAGGAATTAATAAAGAAAAAACGGCGCAAGTATGAATTAAAGAAAATGCGTGATATTGAAAATCTAAAAAATGCCAAACCGAAAGACTTCTGGAAACATTTTTGTCGAAAAAAGAAAATTAGTACAGGAAGTATTAGTTTGGAAACATTTTTTAAGTATTTTTCTGAGTTAGCAAGCGATACAACAGTAGGTCACAATGTATATGCTGAAACGTTTTGCACTAACCACGATTTTAACGAGGCATATTGCAACTTTGACGAGTTGGACAGGGTGATAACTATATCCGAGGTATTGTCAGTGGTTAAACTACTCAAACGAAACAAAGCGGGAGATTGTATGCTTAATGAATATTTTCTTGAGACGATTGATATTATAGCGCCACATTTAACGGATCTTTTCAATAGTATGTTGAACTCTGGGTATTTTCCAGAACAATGGGCTGATGGTATTATAGTTCCTTTATTCAAGAAAAACGACCCCGATGATGTAAATAATTATAGAGGAATAAGACTTGTAAGCTGTTTATCGAAAGTATTTACAGGTATACTTAACAAAATATTAAGTCAGTGGTGTGAGGAGAATAGTGTATTGTCAGACGCGCAGTTTGGCTTTATGGCAGGTCGTTCAACAGTTGACGCTATCTTTGTATTACAGGCAGTTATACATAAGTTTTTAAATGAAGGCAAACGATTGTACTGTGCCTTTGTAGATTTAAAAAAGGCATATGATAGTATATATAGAAACGCACTTTGGTTTAAATTATTTAAACCTGGTATAAACGGTAAAATGTTAAGAGTTATAAAAGACATGTACAGGAAAGTTAAATCGTGTGTGCGAAGTTGTAATTAATTCTCCGATTTTTTCGAATGTTCAATTGGTCTAAGACAAGGGGAGGTAATCTCACCGTTATTGTTTTCTCTGTTTATAGAAGACCTTGAATTGTTTTTACAGGATAATAATACATCTGGCCTTAGTATAAACGACATCACGTTAATATTATTGCTTTTTGCAGACGATATGGTTTTAATTGGAGAAACGCCAAATGAATTGCAAGCTTATTTAGATAATTTAAAAGTATATTGTGATAAATGGGGGTTGGAGGTAAATATTGAGAAAACGAAAGTGATGACCTTTAGAAAAAGAGGCCGATTAAGGGAAAATGAAGCATGGGAGTATAATGGAAAGAAGTTAGAAGTGGTAAATGATTTTAATTATTTAGGAAATGTTTTTAACTATACTGGGATTTTTAATCTAAATCAGGAAACACTTGCAGGGAAAGGTTTAAAGGCGTTAAATGTCCTAATCGCAAATATAAAAAGGTATAATTTCAAACTTAAGACATGTTGTCAACTTTTTGATGCATTTGTGGGGACTATTCTTAATTATGGAGCAGAGATTTGGGGGTTTACAAAGTCAAAAGAAATTGAAAGAATTCATTTAAAATTTTGTAAATTTTTGTTGAGAGTTAAAACTTCAACTAGTAATGCAGGAGTCTATGGAGAGTTAGGTAGATATCCCTTGTATGTATCACGATATGTTAAAATAATTAAGTATTGGACTAAGGTTGTAAGTACGAACAATATATTAATATCTACTATGTATGAAGAATCAATGAGAGATTGTGAGAGAGGCTGTAAAAATTGGGCAAGTAATGTTAAGACCCTTTTAAATGATTTTGGATTTACCTATGTATGGAATGAGCCTCACAGTATTAATTTGAAACAGTTTCATGTATTATTCAAACAAAGAGTAATTGATTCTTTTATACAGAAGTGGTATAGTGATATTGAAAATAACCGTGTTCTAGTATTATATAAACATTTCAAGACTGTCTTTAAATATGAATCTTATCTAGATATGTTGCCATTTAAACTAAGAACGGCAATGTCAAGAATACGATTATCTTCGCATTCCCTCAGCGTCGAAACCGGCAGATACACACAAAATAGAACTGATATCCCAAACATAAAACCTATTACAATTAAGCAATAAAATATTCCCAGAGTGTTTACTTAATTTTCGATTCGGTGGTTCCACTACTCCGGTCGATAAAAGGCTCTGGGTATTGTTTAACCACTCATATGATATTTTGTCTGCTTTTTAATTTAGTATTTTCGCTGTTACTTGTGATACGCAGGCTTCATAACCGCTGCTCCGAACTAAATTACATTTTGCTTATTTCGATCTTCGGGGCATAGTATTTTGTTAGATACTGGGACCATACACCGCTGGACATGGAGGAAGCAACGATCTCTATGTCCACCGCCATATGAATGCCATCTTCGGGATGGTAAAATTATGTACGGTTGATTTTATGAATATTGAGTTCTGCTCAACCCGGGGCTAGAGGGCGTGAGCGGTAGCTAACATATTTCACTAACGTTCATGAACAGTCTCTATCGAACCGAGACTGCAATATTTCGTATGTGTCGTGTTCGGTCGTTTCCAAACGTTTACTGAAGACAATGTTGTTTTCTCGATAGATTTACAAGAATTCAGTTACAAACGTGCATGTTTATATGCATACCACGTAAACTATATAAAAACTATTTGTATGACAATAGTGTTATAGGTTGTTTTGTTGCATTCTAACAGGTTTTAACCAATCGCCGCCTTTTTTCAACGACCGATCTATAGCCCTTTGCCAACCATTTTACGCTGTGATGTATCATTCAAATGTTTATACAGTCCCGTCATTGCTGTTTGTTAAACTAAGAGGTATTGGTACGTGAATGTAATAGTTGCTTTTCCATACACTTTAAAACTGTTGAGGTTGTAAGGCAAATAAGCGGCGACAGATTAGAAAAATATTTGTCTCTGCATGGGGCAGTTTTTTAGACGAAAACTATTGTGTATATAGTATATTAGTCTAATTAAAGCAGGGTCCCAGTTATCAGTACATGACAAATGTTTATTAATAAATGCAGACAATTCTCCAGTTTTTGCGGCTGTGTGATAAATATCGATTCAGGACATTTCGGCACCAAACCATTTCAACGACGAATCGGCACTTAGAAGTTTCGGCATCAAACCATTTCGGCATCTATTTTAATTTTTACCCTAGCCGTTTCGGCACCCATTTATTTTTGAGTATTATAATGAGGTAAAGAAGTAAAGAAATTAAGAATTTTCTATAAGATCACATGTAATTCATTTAAAATGAAAAGTTGATTGCCGTAACGGCAACTCCGAAGCTGGTTTGAGTCTGAATACACCTAAAACATGAACATAAATAGAGCCCATATGATAATCACTTGTAAAATTTAAGTAAATATGACTTTTATATTATATTATAGCATGGTCACTAAAATTCCTTTTGTAATAGCTCAGGTGTAAATCGTTTAATTGAAAATACTTGAATATGTTCCCTTTAACATGTATAATAATGTATACCTAAGACCAAATAAAAACTTATCTGTAATCATACAGTATCTTTTAATTCTTCACTTTACGTTCCTGACATCTCCATATCGACGACTACAGGTATGTGACTTGAACAAAGCCTCCTCAAACTAACCCATTATTAAAAATCGTCTACATATAACGCATGCGTTATACTTTTCTTGTTAACTCTTGGATAGAACGTCTTGTTTATAAACTGAAATAATGTACGGTATCTATATGCATTTGCCCCTACTAAAATGCTCAATTATATAGTGACAATGGGATTTTATTGTCAAATTATTTTTAATTTTAGCGTCTCTTAAATATATTCGCTTAAATAAATATAAAATATATACGAGTTATATATTGCAACCTCAAGTGTATATTGCTTTTACAAAACATTTGTCATAATCTCACCTGGTTCTTTTCCACTTTGTCTGATATAAGCCCTGACGCTGGTGATGCAGAGGATAATAATCTCTAGACAATGCACGCGCCATACGAAGTTGCCTACCATATTGCTGTCAAACGCAGATTTCATAGATGCTACAGAATCAAATATTCTGTTTCACAAGGCCTAGATCCATAATTTGAAAAGTTCAATTAAACATGGCTGAAAAATTAGGCTTATCTGCGAGACTTTCGTAACACAGATGTTGTATTTAACAATCTAAAGGTTGCAAACAGCTGATTAATTAAACAAAACAACGATACATTTATTAAAACATTATTACTAGAACTGGACATAAACCAATGCATTTGAATGTTTACACTTTTTGCTAATGACATGTTATATGCAAAATGACCCCCTGATAAATGTGCTTATCGTGGATTATTTTACCCAATCAACAAAAAACGCGAATCTATATTTCTGCTTAGGCTCAAATAGAATAAAAATAGCACTGACATTTATGAAAAGTCAGTTCTTTATGACAAGTGAAAAGAGCAATGGATGATATGGCTTGACTGAAATATAGGGTCCTATAGTAACCACAGCTTCCGAACGCAATGGCATCGTAGGTCCGCATTGTACTGCAAACAAGGACTTGATAATACAATGAAAGAGACAAAAAACAACAGAAAGGGCGGTAAAGATAGGGTTACCGACTTGGAACGGTCAGTAGGCAATAAGGCCTACTGGTTAGCTAAAAATCGATTTTATGTGCGCACAATCTCGCTATTATCCTGTCTTCAGCGCCCAAATAGACAAGACAGTGTAAACAAAACTACATCCCATCAAAAGGAATTTTCTAACAATAAAGTCCACATCCAGAGAAACTAACTAAAGAAACACATAGAAAATAATAAACATCTCAGGATGTATCCAGAATCGTACTGAACAACCATAGTAGTTGCAGCTAAAGAGAAAACCAATCTAGGGTACGACCAGAAAACCCGAGGGACGAAAGCTCATGCACACACCTCCCTTAGTTGGGGTTTCAGTAGGTACAATCATAAAGTCCCAAGAGGTAATCCAGTCATCGCACAAGTGAAAAGTGAAGCGTAATGGCTGACTGTCACTAAACATGCAGTGCGCTGTAAAACCAAAGGGTTATATCCTTTTCTGACGAACTTCCTGATTAAATTTGTAAAGCGGTCAGGAAACCCGTCAGACCCCTTTAACTTTCGAAGTTTATAGACCACATCTCCATAAATTGAGGATTGTCGACAAACACAACTACATTTAGCTTAAATTTCTAGAAAATATATCATCCTTAGGCAAAACCTAACTTACTATAATATGTTAGTTTGACTGAAATGTCACTGTTCCAGGTAACATATGAGTACCGCGAGTAAACATTACGTGGATCGAGTATTAACTTTCATACCCCATCCAACCCCTTCTCCAAGAAGCGAAAACGGGGTTGGCTGTGTATGAAATACAACCTTAATTTCGGCTTAAGCAATTAGCATATTGTAACATTAAAACCTTAAATATGTAAATTTAAACAGGTTATCGTAGTTTTAAAATCCTGCTAATATAAGCTTTCCCATCGCTAAATGGAATTAAGGCAGGACCACGTAATGTATACGAGGGGTGAGTGATCTAGAACAAATGAGACTGATGCTGTCGAATCTGTATTATTAAATAGGTAGTTAATAAAATGTACACACTATATGAAGCAATGTATCTTTTATGGGATAGCTGATATCAGTTTATAATTAAAATTGTATGCAACATTTTATACATCGTTATAGTGACCCATTAACGCGAGAGCGGTGCAGTCCAAATTAAGATCTTTTTTTTCCTTCTTCAAATAACCTCAAATTTCAAATGCCTATTATTTCATATTAGACCATGGGCTACACAACTTTTCGGTACCAACTCAGCTGGCAAATTTTAAATGCTACCACCTTTTAGATATATCCTAGTAAAAAAGAAATAGCCAGGATAGTTTTTCTGAAACGGTAGCTTAACACATTCTTTTTGGGCAAAAACATCCAAATTTGAACAAAAATCGCTAAAAACTGGAATATTTTTTTTAAATATTATTATCGTTGCAATATTAGGGAGATGAAGCTTCTTAAAATTGCCTGTTATATTCGTATAAATAAAACTAATATTTGAAAGGAACAAAATGTAGACAGCTTGCCATTTTGGGGGAAAATCAGCAAAAAAAGCGTACAAATTGCTGATTTTTGGAATAATTATTAAAAAAATATTGACACTTTCAAGTAAACAAAATAGTAGGTTTTAAAGTGTTTTCATTTGTAAATCAGTTGTTTTCATTTAAGAATGATTTTCCTACTCCCAAGAACTGATGCAAAGACTGCTGTGCTAGTCTTTCAAATCTCCTTGCAACATTGCCCTAAGTTTGTATCTACCTTCTGTTAACTTGCATCACGTGTAACACTCGTTAGCTGCTGTATATTTAAGGACTGTTTATCTGCCATCTTTATATAAACACAATCTCCAAATTGGATGGGGTATGGTCAAGAGAAATTTCAACCAAATGTATACTTTAGGCATGAGCAATGTCAACCATAAAGTACATGACAGTACTTCAATATTATTTACGTGAACATAATATTAGAAATAATACGTATATGGCTGAAATATGCCCTTTATATCCGAAAAGTATGACGGCAATTTTATTATTTTTTTTTTTTTAATGTCAAAAAAATTGTTCCATTTATAAAGGCGACAGCTGACGAGATATCATTTCTAAATAGAATAAACCATGTTATGACATTTCCCAAATGTCAAAGTGCACCATTGTAAAAGGCAAAGATATTCTTTCAGTGACATGTGGTTTCGAAATAATCTCAATGTTATAGTATGATGACATTGACGGACTTTCTCTTTAGTTTTTTTTATAACCGGCAACTATATTTGTGGATGTGTTAAACAGAACTGAGTGACTGAGTGACTATTTTGCATAGAAACATTGAAACAAAACCATTTGGTCATTCTCATGTCTATATTTGAATGGTCCAAACCAAATAATAAACTGTTCGCCCGAACGTTTCACCATACCACGTTTCAGTTTACAATGTAAGTGCACGCTTTTCATGTGTCTCATTTGTGTATTGAAGGCACATGGGATATAAAGAAAAAAAATGTTTTTGTTTTTGTAACAGTGGTGTACTATTACAATTATTCAGTGTGAAGGTGAATTTAACAATAGTATATAATTCAATGATGGAATCAATGGCTGATAATCGCATTTTTTCCACGGAACACTTTTGTAGATTGTCATGTGCTTATTTAACGTTATGAGCTAGGTCAGGTTGCAGGGAAAGGTTTAATGGAAAGGGGCATAACTTTGCCGAAATGAAAAACACAGTTGTTAGACATGTGTAACGACTTTCCTTCTGGTGAGATGAAGATATTCATGAAGTTTCATGAACATAGGTGAAATACGTTTTAAGTTATGACCAAGTTCGGGTTGCAGGTTAAAGCGTGACAGACAGACGGACGAAGACGACGTATGAAGACAGACTCTGGACAAAGCAATCCCTACCTGTCTGCCATGCTAAGAAGTTGACACAAAGACAAATAAAATGGAACTTTGAATTGTAACATTTCTGTGAATCATTTTTTAATGTTAGCTTAATTTTTCTAATTAAAAACTTAAATTGTACTTTATTATCTCCATTTATAGCAGCACATTTATTACAGAAAGGTTACACGTTTATATTATTTCGTATTGTTTCGTATATAAAGAATCTAAAAAACTATATTTACGTGTAATTTGCTTAAAAAGTATAAATGTATTCTAATTTGTTTGGTTATCTTTACCTTCTTTCGATAGAATGTGCGTTTAATGATTAAAATGGTTGAATGTTTTCTTCCATATTTTTTATACGTTTTTAAGGGTTGAAATATTGAACTGTTATATGTTTACATGACTAACGTAACCATTTGGAATGCAATCAAATACACAAAAACAAAATTGGTGGAGTTAATCCATGCCATACATCCATTTTTATATCAATTTAGAACATTTTCATAAAAATTACCTCCCTTTATAAAACAATAGTTTTACACACTTAAGCTACCGAACTAAAACTACTATCCTGCTTAAAAAACGAGTAAGACCTTGACCTTTCCGAAAATGCATATTAGAATTTGCCAGCTTGAATGGTACCAATATGTTAAAATTTGGGTAGCAGCACACGGCCTATATTAAGCGAGCGAATATCTCTGCCATATCGTATGCAAAAGGAATGACATCAGTACATTTTACACACTAAATGTGGATGTCATATCCGTCGATGTATAATAATTGCATACCAAAACAAGTACCAGTTTTTAAATTACTTCTTGAAAAAAATGACGTCAAATGAATTAACAGAACACCGCACTATCATTAATACCTTGTGTTAAATTGTGTATGAGACTAGAGATAACACCAATATAAACACGGGAGTTGATGAAGGGATCTTCTATAAAGCCAACAGTTTGTTTCTCGTCCTCTATTTTTTTTATTTGACACCGGGTTCCAAATGTGGAAGGGAATGATAGCGCGCAATTCATTTGACGTCATTTTTTACGAAGCAGTCTAGTTTGTTTTGTTTTGTCATGTAATTAATTTACGGTGACAGGTATGACATCAACATGTAACGTGCAAACTGTACTGACGTCATGGCAGTATCATACGAAAAAGCATAGATGGTTGCGAGCTTAATATGAAATCATGGGCATTTGAAATTTGAGTTTATGTTTGAAAAACAAGCTTAATTTGGAAAGTCCCGCTCTCGCGATTAATTTGATGACGTATAAAACGGCTTTGATATATTTTTAATTATAAACTGATATCAGCTGTCCTATAAATAGGATACACTGCTTCATACTTTGTGTAGATTTTATTGTTAAATATTTAATAATACAGATTTTACTGCATCAGTCTCATTATTCCTCAATCACCCTCGTATACTCCTCGTTACGTGTGGTGGCAGCCGTATATAGTGATTCTATGGTTGCACTCCATTTTAATATTAATCTTATGTGATTGTTATCCTCAGTAAAACTAGATCGTGTTCAAAAGCCTTCCTCGTAAATAGTTTAACTTAAAACAAAACTTTTAAAAAATTTCACCGGATTCATTTCTCTTTAATAATACTAACAATTTATCACAAAGGCTACACAAATCTTGACATTCATATTTAAAGAAAAATCATTGAAATAAAAACACTTACAAGAATGCTTCAACGACAAAGTTGCACTTAAAATAAACCTTCATGAAAGAATAAACTATAACATTTCTTATGCAGACATAAACTTAATCTCTTAAACAATCATGAACATAAATAATGGTTAATTCTATTGGATTAAGTTTAAACAATATTTCGCAACATTCTCTACATGTGTTTTCTATATAACCTTGATTGTGCTGAAAATGACGTAAAAACATACAAACATAAACAAACTATATGTCAATAATTATCAGCGAATACTGATTTAATTTACTTTTTATACTTTTAACGTTAAGACAAAATAAAGTTATTACTTATACGAATAACAAAATGATGATTATTTCTGTGCAACTGTCAGTGTGTAAAGCTATATTTACCTTAAAATGTTCTTCGGTCAACTTGCCATATCAGGCAGCTGTAAACATATATCCAATTTGAATGGGTACTTGATCTACTGTGATGCACGTTAATAGTCAGTATCAGCTTTCCGTATCAGGCAGTTGTGAACATATGTCCAATTTGTATATATCATGAATCAACTGTGATTTAAACGTTAATAGTCAGTTAGTTATAGCAGTCACTGTATTATATACAGCATGCGAAGTGGAGAACATTGATTGGATATGGAGGAGTGGTAATCGGTTATAAACGATCCAATGAGATTCAGTCTAATAAATAATAACCCCTGTAATAGATACGTTCTGTCAAATGATAACGAGCGTGTAATGTATAGGAATATAAGTGATTCTTCAGGTTGCATGTGGTAGCCTGGTATAGTCGAAAGAAGTTCTGTATAAAACAGTGCCAATATATTTGTCAACACTTTTGCTAGTGCATTTTTCTGTTATTTTTAACTGTAACTTTAAATCAAACCGAGACTGCAATATTTCGTATGTGTCGTGCTCGGCCGTTTCCAAAGGTCCATTATCATATTCTTTTTTATAGCACAGTGGCGTTATTTGTGCAGTGTGCCGGCAGTAAAACGTCTTCCCGCGATTGCAGTCAGTACTGTTATTCATTCGATCTTTGGAGATCGCTGAGCCCGATACTTATATTCAGTTATCGGTGGTACATTTTTAATTTCTTTTGTTTTCTTACTTAATTATTTTTGATTCGGTGGTTCCACTACTCCGGTCGATAAAAGGCTCTGGGTATTGTTTAACCACTTATAGGATATGTTCTCTGCTTTTTAATTTAGTCTTTTGGCTGTTACTTGTGATACGCAGGCTTCATAACTGCTGCTCCCAACTACATTCCATTTATGTTTATTTCGCTCTTCGGGGCATTTAATTTTATTAGATACTAGGATCATACGCCGTACGACATGGGGAAGTAGTACACTCCATGTCCACCGCCATATGCATGCCATCTTCGGGATTTTTAAAATTTTGTACTATTGATTTTATGAATATTGAGTTCTGCTCAACCCGGGGCTAGAGGGCGTGAGTCACAATCAAACCGAGACTGCAATATTTCGTATGTGTCGTGCTCGGCCGTTTCCAAAGGTCCATTATCATACTCTTTTTTATTCTGGACATGCTATTGTATCTGAAAATGCAGCACATCATGTTATTGACAGTTTTTGATATAAAATTTCAGAAGTGAAGGTAGACAGGGTATACAATTTTAAGAGGTAAAAATAACGTTGACCTTTGACCCGGGGTAACAAATGAAAAAAATATTTTTTGAAGATATTCAACACCCACTCCACCCTTTCCTTGTTGATGTTGAATAGCAGACATCTTTATTTGCATGATTAAGTAATTTTCCCTAACCCGGTATTTATTTTAACAGGCTGCAAACATTCTCACTTTACTATGGAGGGGGCGTGGAGACTCATTTAGGCTGCTATTATCTTTCACAAACTTCTTGTCAAGATCACACACTATACTTACTGAATTGCCTAATTACATATAGCGATTATCATGTTAGTGCCTGATCCTATCGAGTCTGAGAAAGAAGCTTCATTTTTTTCGTGCCGAACCTGATAAACTGGCTACAATCAGGCACTAACATGATATTCTATTTATCATGTTGATCGTTTAAAATCATTAAATTTACCTTTTTTTCCAATCTTTTCTACATTTTTTCCCCGTTCAAAACTACCCAGACGTCATCAAATATACCCTGACGTCATCAAAAGAGGTGCAGACATCATCAAAAGAAGTGTGTAACACTACAGCCTTGCCATTGTATTTAACCTAATAACAGTTTATACATGTAACACAATTAGAGTTAAAATACACCCCTCTTATAACTGATCATGCAATGGGAGATTCCTAGTACTGTCAGGTAGTTGTTGCTAATCATCTGAACTTAACACCTGTTATTGTTTACCTAAACTTTAATTTCTCTGGAAGTCTGGGAGTTAAGAGGTATAGCCGTATTAGGGGAGACCATTCGCTGAAAGGTCTTGTGGGTAATTTATGCATACAATGAGGTAATCACCGTGGCGTTAACCTGTAGTTACACAGGTCGATGCCCATATGTAGGGCATGACTAACTGCTGAAAAGCAGTATGGGTAATCTTCAAGTATAATACTGAGCGCACGGACAGTTTAGTAGAGAGTCGAGAGAGGTGGTTAAAGAGTGGAGAGTCAGTCGATCTTGTAAGATGGATCCCCGCAGTCTAAGACAGGGTGTGGGATAATTTAAACTATACTATGGAGGCCAGTATAGTAGAGCAGTCATCGTTACATACTAATTTGAAGATTTGGACATTTGAAAGTTTCTAAATACTATTATACTTTGTAAACCCAAGACATTTAATAATAGGGACTAATAAGTAATTAACAAATGGAAGTACTAGAAAACCACTATACTAAACGGATATGCATATATATATAACAGGATGTTTATAGCTTATTATGAATGTGTAATTATTCGGACTGTTTTATATGTACAAATAAATTATGGAAATCACAACACGAAGTCCGGACCTTGTTATTATATATACCAAGCATAGCATACGACCCCGTAGTGCTACAGGCGCACCTGACGGGATAGGAACGTAACTGCCGAGATAAGGTTTTATCTCGAGCACCCTGTTTCTCGGCAGAATTATGCAGATAGACATGATACAATAAAAATTCATTCCTATTGCAATAGGTCAGCTTCCTATTGCAATAGATCAGCATATGTAGAAACTGTTTTGGTACGGTTGAAAATAACATTCGCAATCGGACTTTTAAATATTTTAAAATACAATCAATAACACGATGTTTTCGAATTACATTTTTAAATATAATCAATACTGACATTAAAGTTCCCCGGCCAAGTTTTGTTTCATGAACATGATTATGTTTTTTTAAATCGAAATCAATACACAGCAGTACATATTATGTAAATATCACATCCTCTTGAGGGTGCCAGTGGATGTTATGAAACCCGAGATTGTAATGTCGACGGATATTATACAGAACAAATACTCCTATGGGAAATCGCATTAAAAAGACAGGTCTTTTTGAACATATTTATCATATGTAAAATTGTTGTTGTTGAAATAATCTAGTTTTAGAACTAAGCTTTTCAAAAAGCTAGCGGGATGATATTTGCGCTTTTACCCGCTATGACGCGTTGATGGTGATAGCGCGAAATATCAACCCGGCAGGGTATGGAGATTTTACGGTGAGGTATAATAATTGCAATTCACACATTGCAATATCTGTGAAAAGCGAGAATAAGATTGTATTTGATGACGTAGAAAACTTCGAACAGGTAAATTAATCCACAGGTAAATGTATTGATCAATTATCTTGTGCAGCTATACAATTCAGATTTACTTCATTTCGCCGTGCAGTCACGCAGTGGTAAAAGTAGTATCTACTTCAAACAAATAATATTTATTTCTACATACAAATTAGTAGCGGTTTGAAATATATGTTTCTCCGGGATTATCAAAAAATGTTCATATGGTGTTTAAGAGTTAAATTTATTAATTGATAATACTACAAAAAGGATGGCCATTCATCTTTAAATTGTTTATAAAATGTCAGATGTGATCAAACTCCATGCCAATATTCGGTCGTAGAACCTGCTGCTACATATAGGAATAAAATAATATATACTTCTTCCTCGTCGATGAACTTTAGGGAAGAAATGGACACAGAAAGAACTTGAAAGCAAACTGTTTCATTACGTAGTCAAAGTATTGACTTTCATAACCCATCCAACCCCTTCTCCAAGAAGTGAAACGGGGTTGGCTAGGGTATAAATTAAACCTTATCTTCGGCTTAAAATGTTTGCATATTGTAAAATTAAAACACCTAATAGGTAATTTAAACACGTTATCGCATTTGTTCCGTAAAAAATGATTTTAAATGTGTTTTATTGTCGAAATATCCGTTATAAAATCTGCTAATATAAGCTTTCTCATCGCTTAATGGAATTAAGGCGGGACCACGTGATGTTAAAATAATATCTAAAATATTAACTGACATTTAAACGTGATTTACGTTTGATTTTGCCATTTATTCTTCGATCATATAACGTAGATTTACAGTTCCGAATAGAAATATAGAAACAAATATAGAAAAATGTCAATATAAGTGTTCTTGAAAAAAAGTCCTTAAAGAGAAATAGTATTATGCCCCTAGTGGGTATGTAACATGACGTCGTCCCGCCTTAATTCCATTAAAAAATTGGAAGCTTATATTAGCAGTATTTTATAACGGATATTTCGACAAAACAACACGTTTAAAAACATATTTTACTGAACAAATGCGATATTTGTTCAAAGCCGAAAGTAAGGTTTTATTTCATAACCCAGTCAACTCCGTTTTTCCTTCTTGGAGAATTGGTTGGATGGGGTATTAAACGTTATACTCGGACCACGTAATGTCTGCAAAGGTAGATGACATGTCAAACTGGAAATGTAGCATTCACAGAACACTTTGCAAGATGTCTAGATTATTTTATTTTTTTTAAGTTTGTAGGGGCATTCAACTAATTATATATTCCTTGGTTGAAGAGTGACATTAGTAAAATGTTTACTTGACTGATGATAGTGTTGGTACATGTACAAGTAATTATTTTCCGTTTTTATGTTATATTTCATGCATTGCATGAACCCTTTTGTAAAAAGCATAAGCGTTTTAAAAAGGTCTTTGTTAAGCCTATCGATGACAAAATGTTTTAAGGAGAAAAACATATGTTTTTCCACTAAATTTTGCTTTTATTTTTAAATTTACAACGCTCACTGAAATTATCTCATGTTATATTGCAAAGCACTCTCTGTAATTGACATGTAATTGATTGGTAACTTCCATCGGTTAACAATGTGTTTCTTACTTTTTCTAAACCAGTACATTTACTTATCTTAAGATTTGTCATTTTTTTAATAAAAGATAAAAATCGTTTATGTGACCCTTTCACACTAGTAAAACTATACAATTTATGTATTTCATAAAAGCTAATCGATCCCAGTTGAATAGCTTAATGTTTACATAGTACTTAAGAAGCATTGTTTTATGCATTCCTTGAGGACACATTTAAATTATAGCTTTGATATAATCTATTTTACTACCGTTTTATTTATAATTTATAATGAACATTTCTTCTATGAAATTTTACTATCAGTCATATAAATACAAATTAGAGCACAACCCAAGGGAGTTGAATTTAATTAGGACTGGGTATAGTTTTAATGTTGCGATACATTGGTTTGAAAATAATGTTTATTTTGTCTTCGCTTTACGGTTTAGATAATTACACTAAGTGGACTTGCCATGAAGTTTGTGAAGCACTCATTTTCCTATTAGATACTATTTTCGTCAGGTATGGAACCACCACTTATAGAAAAAAAGTAGTATCTCTATGGGTACGAAATGGGCACCACTTGTCGCAGATTTGTTTTTATATTGCTATGAAAGAGATTTCATGTTGAATCTTTCACCAGATACCCAAGCAGATGTTATTAAAACCTTTAATGACACCTCTCGGTATCTGGATGACATATTGAACATTGACAACCCTTTCTTTCCAATTATGGTTAATAATGTCTATCCTAAAGAACGTCAGCTTTACAAGGTTAATATTTCTGATAATAACGCTTCTTTTCTTGATTTAGATCTCTCTATTGAAAATGGTGAAATTATTTATTAGCAAAATCTATGACAAGAGAGATGATTTTAATTTTGACATTGTCAATTATCCCCACTTAAATGGGAATGTTCCCCGAGCAGCTTCTTATGGAGTCTATGTGTCTCAACTTATTCTTTTTTTTAAGAGCTTCTACTCGAGTTGAGGACTTTAATATTCGTAATATTTGTATAACTAAAAAGCTACTCCATCATGGTTACCATTACCACAAACTTCGTAAAACCTTTGCAAAATTTTATTATCATAACCCTGATCTTCTTTCCAAACATGAAAGCAATTTAAGGACTCTTCTGCGACAAGGAATATCACAACCTGACTTCTAAGGTGATGTGATTTACAAACTTCGTAATATTCTTGGTCATGATCACTTTCATACTATCTTTGTTAAACTTGTTAAAAGGTTTATCAAAATAGGTTATGACCCTATTATTTTGCAACTTACTGCATGCTTGGTGGTGTACCCTTTTACAGGTCGCCACTACGCTTTCCTCTTTAATTGTACGATGACCGGACAGGATGTGGACCCTCTGATGACGCCTACCTAAAACCCATTAGGACGGTGGCGTTTGATGTTCGTCCGCGATCTCGTCTTGTCGTGCCCTCAATGGCTTATTCTCTTGTTGCTCTGGCTTCTGCCAAGTCATCGAGTACCTTCACTGTGGCTTTCTAGGCTGTTCTGTTTTGTATTTATACAGACACGAGCATCTAGGTGTTTTGCTTATATTGCCTTTTAACGCTGCCTTGTTGGTTAGAGAATATTTCATGGCGGGGATTTCTTTATTTGCAATGTCCCGTTTAATTGGGATGACAATAGGGTACGTGTGAGGTTTGGTGCACCCTAGAACCTGGTTTAAACTGACCGTACCAAGGCGGAAGCCCTATTGTTAACATTTTGTGTTTATGATGTCGTTTGCATTTTGTATTACTTTTGCCTTCTCGTTTGTCTGTTTGCTTGTTTGTTTTTGTGTTTTGTGGTTGACTGTCGTCATTGAATGCTACTTTCCCTGTCGATTTTTATATCTTTTCTTTGATCTTATTATTGATTCGCATCTTCCCTACATGTTATAAGACATCTTTAAAACAAACTATTTGAAGAGATAATTGTCATTCCATAGTCCAAAAAATGGGTTTGTCTAAAATAAAACCTACATTTTGGCTTAAACATTTTTCAATATTGTAAAATTAAAACATTTGACAGTTAATTTTAAACAGGTTATCACATTTATTTCAGTAAAAACTGTTTTTAAAACGTGTTTTTATTGTTAAAAGATCCGTTATGAAATCCTACTAAAAATTGTTTACCGTCGTTTAATGGAATTAAGGCGGGACCATGTAATGCATAAACCATATTCACAAGTTGTACGACAGCGTTCATGTTTAAATATATCAGTGAATATTTTTTACATCGTCGTATACTGGTGTAAATAAAGAAACAGTAATTGATGATGTACATATTTATCTTAAATTGTTTATTCTAATGTACGCAGATGATATTTTATATTTAGTGACAATGAATTAGATCTCCAGCATGCACTTAATCATTTCAAAGTATACTGCGACACATGGAAGCTTTCTATAAATATAAGTAAAACAAAAATTATGATTTTTATTGAGGGTAACCCATCACGAAATAAAATATTTAAAATCGGCGAAGATGTAGTGTAGATAGTCAATGACTATAAATACCTAGGAATCTTTTTCTCTGGAAGTGAATCTTTTTCTCTATCAGTACCATACGAAATACAACCTTTTTGACAAAAAAATAAAACCGATCTTAATATATGGTTGTGAAATATGTGTAAAATCAATACATTTAGTCTGAAAAAAATCTACTCCCTCTTATATGATATATGGAGAGACTGGCACAACATCTTTATATGTAGATGTTAAAAACAGGGTTGTAGCATTCTGGTCAAAGCTTACAGATAATATAAATGGCAATGAGAGAAATAAATTATCATCCCGCAATTATTTATTAATGTATAATTCTTACTACTCAAACAAGGTCAAATTGGGGTGGATGGACAATATTAAAAATATATTATGTAATTCTGGCTACTCCGGAATTTGGTACAACCAGTCTTTTACCAATTCCGAATGGCTAATTAAAGCTTCATATCAGCAAATTAAAGATACCTTTATCCAAAGTTGGCTATCTGATATAGAAAGAACGTCAAATATTAACATATATAACTGTTTAAAACAGAACTTAAGCAAAGTAAATATATACAATTACTACCCACTTATTTATGTAAAAAACTGATGGCATTTCGAACCAGAAATCACCAGTTACCCATTGAAACTGGAAGATGGAGAGGTATACCTTCATATCAAAGGCAATGTAACCAATGTAATGACACAGGAGATGAGTTTCACTATCTTTTAGTATGCACTCAATTCATTGATTAAAGAAAAAGGTACATTAAACCATTCTATTATAACCGCCCAAATATCTTAACATTTACAGCATTATTATCGCAAGAAAGAATATAAAAAGATCGGACAGGTAAAGTAGCATTCAGGGAGGACAGTCAACCACAAAACCCAGAAACAAACACGCAAACAGACAAACAAGAAGGCAAAAGTAATAATAAATGCAAACGACATCACAAACACAAAAGTTTAACAATAGGGCTTCCGCCTTGGAACGGTCAGTGGCCAAAAAGGCCACTGGGGGTTTAAACCAGGTTCTAGGTTGCACCAAACCTCACACTTAACGACATCACAAACACAAAAGGGTTGACAATAGGGCTACTGCCTTGGAACGGTCAGTGGCAAAGTAGCTCACTGGGGATTTAAACCGGTTCTAGGGTGCACCAAACCACACACTTACCCTACTTCATCCCATTAAAACAGGTCAGTGTAAATAAAGAAATCCCCGCCATGATCTAATCTCTAACCAAACAAGGCAGCATCAATAGGCAATATAAGTTAAACACAAATATGCTCGTGTAAATCTAATAGAAAAAAACAACAGCCTAGAAAGCCACAATGAAGGTTAATCTGAAACGAGAAAACTAAGTTTATTCGTGGACAAAATTATGAAAATCTTAAAAGTTCAATAGCAAAATACATAATAAAACATAACATTGAAAGTCTGTGCTTTTTTTTCTTAAACACTAAAATTTAAACTCATTTGTATTAAATTGTTATTTTATTTTAATCCACGCAATTTAAAAAATTTAAAGTAATTTGCATGACCAAACGCACTACTACGTTTCGTTTCGGTAATACGGCGTTCCATTGGTCGACAATTGACAATTTTAACGAAATCACAAATCAAAACATGCTCTACATTTATGTTTCGGTAGGGCTGCAGAACTTGTTGCCGTTAAATTGTAAATGTACTATTTGCTTTTTATTGTTGTTGTTGATTGTTTTTCCTTCTCTGTATGTTTTTCCTGCATAAGAGTGTGTCTGCATGCGCGCGACTGCGAGCGTGCGTGTATTTGCTTGCGTGTGTATGAGTGTTTTGTATGTGTATCCTGGTTGGAGCATAGTTGTTTGTACTCGTTTAATGTCTTTAAAAACGTGTGCATAAACACTTGGTAGAACAAATGAAATAAATTGTTAAATAACAGTATTTTTTCAGTATTTTTTCCTATAATATGCATGATAGACTTTTTAAACCTGCGCAAATCCCGTCAAAGTATACATAACAATTGTTAAATAGAAAAATAAATAAACTCACCTTTCGAGGCTGAATATAGGTAATCCCAATAAAATCCGTTATTTGTATGAATAATAATAATAAAAAAAATCAATCCAGTAAAAAAACACAAAAAAACTCACGAAATGTCACACGTGTGTTTAAATCCACCATTATGATAAAGTAACAGTCCGGAGATACAAAATAAATCTTTTCAAATTAGATACTACGAAAAGCGCGCTGCACGGGATTTGCGGACACTGTGTTCCGCCCACTAACGAGTACTGAATTATTTCGGCACAATTAATATTACTTTATTGAATACAATATATTTAGCTGATGTAGACATTTTGTTACAATCTGAAAATAATATGTATATGTTCATACTTTACATATATATTGAGTATTTACTTTTACATGTTAGGTAAGTATTTCTTGCATACCGGACAAGGATATTCGTCATTTTACCAGGGCTAGATACAATGACGGATATCCTTGTCCGGTATGCAAGAATAGTATTTATTGCATACCGGACAAGGATATCCGTATTTTACCGGGGCTAGATATTTCCATCTCACCCTAGGGTCGAGATAAAATTCACGCGCGCCAACATCCGGTATGCCGGAAAACATGCAAAACGTTAGTAGCTGGCGGCGTCAACGCACAACATGTCGCTGTTATGCAAGAAAATTAAATTAATCTGTCATGGGTATTCGATTCAGATAGGGAATTCCAACCCTCGGTATAAGTGTTTTAATCGGAACATCGGTTCCAATAAAAACACGTATACCTCGGGTTGGAATTCTCTGTCTTCCCCCGGATACCCATGAAAGATTCGTATAATATAGACAGGAATATCATATGATGTCAGCCATAACCTATACCTATTAGTATTATCGTTATTATTATTAATATTATTATTATTATTATTATTTTTATTATTAATACCTGCAATTTGTAAGTAGTATACTTATACATTGAATAGACATCTACCCACTTTATTGTTAGATAGTTTGTACATATATATATAGTCGTTTTCTGATGTATACATGTTGTTTTTTTCCAATGTGATGATTTGTCGCCATTCATTCATATTATAATCTGTCATGCGGTTATACTTATGCATTACAAATTATGCATGTAATGATGAGACACTGTACAAGTTTAAAACAATAAAAATATCTATCTGCATTTGTAGCAAGGTACCTCCAAAATTAATATTAGTAAAAGTATATTTTACAATAAACACCCACCCTACCTCAAATATACTTCAACTTCAACTTCTTCAACTTTTTTTATTTCTCTTAGGTTCATATAAGCAACATGTTACTAAATACATATATGCAATTTATCGGCGTCTCATTGTTTTCATGAAAGTTAAACGTTAAACTCTCGATGTATAATAATTTATGACATTCCATGCAAATCATATTGCTTAAATATTTTACACTTTTGCTGTGTAATTTGGTAATAATTTGCATAGTTAAACCACCTTTGTCCGGTGGATTGCCGAAATATAGAATGGTGTTATGTTTCACCCCGATACTGTAAGTTGTGTTGTGCCAATTCATCTTTCAGAACAAATAGAGAAAACAAATTGCAGATTCATGGTCGAGGGTGAGTCGAGCAACCGGAATCACATCTCTTTATGCCTCACTCAGTTTCGTTCAGTTGTAAAAAGACAACGTTCAAGCGCCTTATGGGCTCGTGTAATTCACCTTTCCGGCTGATGATTTATTTTTCGATTTAACTCTGAAAATGTGATTTTACCGAAATTATGTAATAGTTCTATTAAAAAATATATATTATATACATACCTTAGTATGACCCGTCCACCGAAACCAATCTTTTTAGGTTTGGTAGGTGGTCGAGTGGTCTAAGCCGCCGGCTATTGTGAGAGGCGCTGGGTCGAAGTTGGTGTCCTAGGTGCGGGTTCGAATCCGCTGATAAGTAGATCCAACGTTACAGAAAGTTCGTTATTCTGAATTTATTTCTCTCGAGAAATAATATAATATATCTAAATTTAGTGTATCAGTATGATCTGGCGTCTTTCTATGGTAAAATGTTGTATATATACCTGAGATTATAATCATATAAAGTGAATCCTCGCTCATATAAATTATACGCTATGGTTGTCGTTATTTGACGAAAAGGCACGAATATATCCGACACGTTCAGTAGTACGACATTAGTCGATCGGAACTCTTCGCCAATTTCCGTACTCGGTAAATGTGGCTCGGAAAGTATTGGGTGCCGCTCAATGGTTTTTGGAATCAAAATGGTGGATTTTGTAGCTCTCCGCAAAATAGTGATCTTCTTTATAATGTTGTATTCAGGACAATATTGCAGATATATATAAAATAATTACACATGACCAATATCAATTATCTCACTACGACAAAAAAACGGCAACATTTGATAAAAACATATACACGGAATAGTAGGATGCGTATGCTCGAAAAACCACAGTATGTTTATGTTCAACCTTTCGAGACTAGTAATAGTGTGTAATATACTATTACCGTCAATTGTACACCCGATCTCTTCAGGCATTAACTGAAAAAAAGCAAATTTGAAATTAAACTTACTTTCTATATGGAGATTATTATTTCCTTAATGTCTCGGTTCTAATCACACTCCTTTAAGTAGCTTCCAATATATCCTCCATCTTGTGGGAATACTCCAGAAAGGCAATCATGTACATTTCCAAGCCTGGAATATATAATCCTTAACTTAAATTCAGGATTGAAATGAGCTTAGCGGTGCACCAACACAGAAAGGTTATATGCCGTCAGCAGGAATTAACGTTCCAGGTCAACTTCAATGTAAACCGAGGTTAAACAAATGCAATTATAATGGACCTTTTCATCTGCAAATTATGAACATTTAAACTATCTGTCTATTGATACTGCAAGACCCTCTTTCGAACATTATGTGCAGGTTGCATGGGTAGAACAAGTACCAAGCAATGTGGATTAATTATCTTGCTCAAGGTTATAATAGCGTAAATGAGTCTCCATGCCCCTTCCATAGTAAAGTTAGAATGTTGACAACCTGTTAAAAACTCAAACCTGATTAGAATTCTGGGAAACTTAATTTATCATGCAAATAAACATGTCTGCTATTAAACATCAACAAGGAAATAGGGGGTTTAATACCTTCTAAGAAACATTTCTTCAGCAGTATACTAACACCGGGTCAAAGGTCAAAGCTATTTCTACCATTTGCAATTTCGTACCCTGCCTGTCTACTTTCACTTCTGAAATTTATATCAATAACTGTCAAAATCATGATTTTCAAATATCAACAACATGTCCAGAATACAGTACAGCCAAATATTAACAGGAAATTGCACTAAAAAATGTTTTTACAGAACAAAAAAGATTAGCACTCTTTAATACAGAACTACTTTCGACTGCACCAGACGAGCACATCCGGCTGATTTAGTTTAATTAAACCTATCAAGGATAAATTTAAGCGCATCAATTTCAGGGTGCAACAGTTAATCGAAATGCACAGACATCGCTATTTCTGACTCGAACCAAACGTGTGTAAACGTTACGATTAATGTTACCTAGGATTTGCCGGAGATTTGCATTCCCGAAGCATTTCAGTGTCGCCATGTTAGTTTATTACTGATTCGGGCAACGACTTTCGTGAAGATGAGGCCGTGAAAATGACGCCAACTCGTGAATAATTATGAGCATTTTCGCTAGTGAATAGAAAATACTTCTTTTTTTCTTTTTCGAGTTTCTCGTTACTAAGACATTTTTTTTCAAATCATATGTCAAATTCGTGCATGTTTGTGTCATTCTCTTTCTATTGATATATTTTTATATTTTAATTATCCTTTGTGGAAAGGGACTTGAAGCTTGTAGTAGAAAACCGTAATTGAAAATATCGTTATTCACCTTCAGAACCACCGCTGACTGAATTATTCAGTCCTACCTAGAAACTATTTACAAATTAAAACTACAATTTGATGGTTTAAAACGGACAACAAAAACTACATTTTCTTATGGCATACAGATTCTAAATGATACAATCGTGATAACTCGGCCAATCACGTCATTCTTCGGGATCACGCTTCCAAGAAGTGTACAAGATGTTGCGAATTTAAATGATAGTATGAGTTACCGCAAAGGAGGATAAAAACTAAACAGAAAATTCATCTTTACTTTTGACTAATACTTTCCTTACAATTGGAAATTTTTTCGATTTTAAGGCTCCAGCAGTTTCAACAAAAAAGGACATTCTATGTAATTGTGAGATAATTATACAACTTCACATATTGATAGCGTTTACAGATTAAATCAGTTTTCTACAATGCAAATACTTATTTGCCATTCCCTAACCTACCAAAGAAGCAACTGCAATATACTGTGTACTTCTGTATGTTGGGGAAAGGAACATGAAACTTGGTGCTCTAAAAAGCAGAACGTCGAAACGACAAAAGTGTGATCATTGAATGTAGCATTCCATTTTTATAATCTCAGATACATATATACGAGGGAATCATGCCTCTTATGGTAGTATGTCCCATACGCACATTTCCCGCGAAGTTTATGATGGTATCACGCAATGCCATAAGACCAACCAAAGAGAGGAAAGATATGCCGATGTTGTCATTGTTCGAAGGCCACTACCGTTAATTTCCGACATTTTCATTGGTTACGTTCAAAATAATCTCGTTCTCGTGTGACGTCCCGTTCCGTATTTGGAAACTTAACCCGACCTATTCACACACCTGATGCTTTCCTGTTAACGTTGTCGTTTTAATTGACACATATACATTATAATATGACCTGAACTCCTGGATAGAGTTTTGATTAACAGTTTTGTTATGTCAACAGTGGGTGGGTTTATGTTTCCAAATATGGAACGACACCGCGCGTGATATTTTAAATGGTAACATTTAAGAAAGATTTATCTGCTGAAACACGGAGTCTTACACACAAATCCCTAAATCGACGAGATATTCTCCTCTTTGGTGAGTTGTGCAAATGCATGCGTCGTTTTTAAGGTTTAGTCTATTGAAATACGGTGGTTGTTTATGCAGACCTTGCCTTTCATTCGTCTTTAAAGTTGTTCTTTGTTTCTGTGTGTGTTTGTCCTTGAATGCTACTTTTCCTGTTCGATTTTTATATCTGATTTTGCTTGATGTCTTCAAAAACCTATTACCTACCTATTCTATTAAGAATGGCATCGTAGCTTTATGGTAGGTACACAATATAAGAGCTACGATTCTCGCAGCTAAGACACATATGCATATAGCAAATATTAATTAGTATCGGCTCTATGATTTCAGATGGGGAACAACCTTTGAAAATATATTGAGATGTCTTTTAAATGAAATAAGTTTATTCCTCTTGAATCTGAGATAACCGCAATCGTTCGTTCTTTTTAATCATTTGCCCTAATGGTTGCTTTGCAAGTGACAAACATTACCAGGTCGTAAATATTAAGTTCTATATGTGAGAAGTTCAGTTTTATTGTGATGTAATGATTGGCAAAAGGAGACGGTCGAGCATTTTGGGAAATTATTTTCAAAATTCTTTACCTTTAAAAATATAGCATATTTACTGTTAGTTCCCATATTATACTATTTTTTATTCATTTGGGGCTTTAAAAAAAGAGTATGATAATGGACCTTTGGAAACGGCCGAGCACGACACATACGAAATATTGCAGTCTCGGTTTGATTGAGACTGTTCATGAAGACTTTCCAGTCATCCACAGACAATGTGAATCTTTGGGTTACAAGGTACTTCAGAGGCGGGCACAGAGAATAATAACAGCATAAATTTGAAACAGAATTTATGTCACTCGCGGAAAGAAGTGGTAATTTGGTTAAAAAACGAGTTCTTCAATTCAGTATCCAACGTATGCTGTTAATTATACTGTTTATTATATAACTTTACGTAAAAAAAGAAATTACAAAATATTTTAACTTTAAACTAGTGTGTTGTTTAACAAATATGTTAAGAAAGTAGTTCCGGCAAAGTTATATCATCACTAGTTGTGATATAAAAAAGCTATATCGTCACTACTGACGATATAACTTCTTTCTGTGATACTAAAACTACGTCATTCATAGTTCAATGTAAATTTATGACAGTTATGCAATAAACACCGATTATAGTGATAACTGGAGACACGGGAGTGTATGGCTGCCTCGTAATTATCGTGGATGGTTCAATATGATAAGCTTTTGGAATTTGGATGAAAACAGATTAATCAAAGAGTCTTAAACATGGATTACTGTAAAGGTGTAATGATCAAATGTTTTTGTGACTTAAGGAGTGTGTCCTCTTTTGCGTAGCGTAATCCCATTGAAATTGCATTACAAACAAAAAAAGGAGAAAAATAAAAAAAAGGCTCAAATAATCGTTCATATGTTTGCCTCCAACTTGCAATTTAATATGTTAATTAATAGTTTTTATCATGCAGATATGAACTTTTCCGCCTAATAAAGGGTTGACCTAATAAAGTTTTCTTTATTAGGAACTGACCAATAGAGCACAGCAGTGCGGAATCCCTCAAATAAATTACACGTTCTCATTTGGTTTGACCCTTTTCTGATTGGGCCAAAATTGCGAGAATTTACTACAATAGTTGGAAACCTAGCAATTTAGTTCACTAAAACTTAAGTTTTGTCTCAATTTAGCTCTGTATATAAGAAAACAGTGCTACTCTAGAGTTAACTGACTGAATTCAGCCACACTCCGATGGAATAAACAGTGAACTATTAATTCAAAGCCATGCTTTGGAACTTGTTTTATTTATTAACTTTCTATTATCTTCTTATCAATATTGGCTGAATTCAGCCAGCTGAACAAAGCAAAGGCTTACAAATACATGTTATATTTTCTCCGCTGATCTGTTTTACTTCATCTTTCCTGTATGTTACTTTAACCACACACAGGTACTGGCTGAATTCAGTCGCTTAAGTTTTGCACAACTTTCGGATGTGGTTATACAGTAAATTATTAATTAGTGCTGCATTAGAACCTGTATTTGAACTTGTTTTATTTTACCTTTTTTTATTTTCTTCTTATCAATACTGGCTAAATTCAGCCAGCTAAAAAACAAGGGTTTGCAAATACTTGTTTTACTTTCTCTGATCTGTTTTGCTTCACCTTTCCTGTATACTGCTTAAAGCACACAAAGGTTCTGGCTGAATTCAGTCGCGTATGTTTCGTCGTCAGAGTATATTCAACACCAATAACAGTTTAGTAACTGGAGTTTTCATATAAACCAATCGTAAACATCTTCGTCTAAAACCATCGGCTGAATTCAGCCGATAAAAAAGAAAAACAGCTATAAGTATGAGATAAGAGCCAGTAGTATTTGTTTTTGACTTGATACGACCACCAGAAATCACAGGTTGAACGATACTGGCTGAATTCAGTCGCTTATGTTTCGTTGGGCAACAGCCTTTAGATTAAGATACATAATTGAGTGAACAGTCTACAAATGAAAGTACTTCAAATTTTGCACAATTTTCGATTGAATGCTGTTTAACGGCTCACCAACACAGTATAGGTTATTTAGAGCCGCCCCAGAGAGAGGGGAAGGATACATAGGAACTGGGAAACCTGCCCTACTCTTGCTCAACTTTCGGTTATACATAACAATTCTAACTGTATCTACTGGAAATGCCTACGCTCATATAATAATGATTGCTAAGCGTTTGACTTTAAGTTACGTAAAAGCTGAACGCTGTTGTAAGGCATGTTTTTGTAGATTTGCGTGCGTGCGTGCATGCGTGTGTGCTTGCCTGCGTGTGTTGGTGTGTGCGTGGTACATGCATATTAAGCAGTTAATATTCTTACTATTGTCTTCGTAACACCTTCGAGTACTGTTCCGAGTTGTAGTTTGTAGTTTTGTTGCTCTACCATATTTTAAAACCTTCTTTCCCACCCCTCCCCCCCCCCCACCCCCCCCCCCCCTCCCCCACCCCCACCCCCCCCCCCCTCCCCCCAAGGAGACGTTAAGCGAAAAATGGCGCTAACAATAAGACGAAATCAGAATGTTTTACATCCATTATCTCTACCATCTTAAAATGCGAAGCAAACTGTTTCTGATGAGAACCGATGAGAACGCATTTTTCAAAATCTTTGAAGCATTTTTTGTTTTCTATGGAATTAACATGACGTTAGTTGTTTATCATTTATCCATTTAACCAAACAAACCGACAAACAATAGCACGTGCAACTGTATTATAATCCAACCTATTGTCATTATACTCCAACATCAACACTAGGGCGGAGATATATAAGTACTGGTGTCATGTTGATTAATCATGATAAGCTATGATTACGAACTGCTTATGTGTTGCGTCATAAAACCTGTTAGGTTGCGACTGAATGCATGTGATATATGTGTCTATGTTAGTTTAAGCATTTTTCTGTATGATGGGCTATGGCTTGAACTTTGAGGTAACAGGACACTGTCCTGATTATACATTATACTGACCATTATATATTTACTCTTACATTCTATGATCAATTAAATGTGTTCATTAACTGTAACACATAATTATTATATTATTAATATAATACATGTCATATATTAATGACAAGCGTTTAATTAACGATATTGCAACCGATTTTTAATTCAAATCAGTTAGATAATAAATTAATAATTAGTGTACATGTATTGACATATTTATCATCAACGGTAGTCCTATTGTCAACCGTTGTATGTTGTTGATGTCATATCTTGCCTTTAATTCACCTTTCAAATTGTAATTATTCATAACTTTCACATCTGGTCAACTTCCGGTAGGTCAAGATGTTAAGTAGGTGAAAATAAAGGGGTTTACTCGGACTTTATCCTCAATCTCTATATGAAAAATGAAAATATTAGACCATCATTTAAATTAAATGTATCCTTATTGGTGTTTTAAAATCAGACAACACCAAAAGAAGATACATAGATGTACACAAAAAACAAAGCTTTTAATATACTTATCTCTACAAACTAGTTTTATAAAGGGCTAAAGTCAGTTGAGCACCAAGGATAAACACCGAGTTTACCCCCTACCAGAATGTGGAGGTGTTTTATTTTATTGATCACTGATTGGTCAAATTATTTTGATGATGTCATGTGAAAGTTATGAATTGTTTGTTTCTATGCGTCATTATTGCGTGTTGGTTAACTGTGGTTCTTGAATTCTACATTTCCTGTTCGACTGTTATATCTACTCTTATACTCTCAGAGAAAATTAGGTATCGATATTCACATCGTGTATAGGTTACCTATACCATAAAAGGGAGTGACACTATATAAACAACACCTGTGTATGAGCACATACCTTTATTATTCAAATAAAATTTACTTTACACAATGCATTTAACAGACTTCAAACAAAGCACACGATTAACAATCGACAGGTTTCGCAACACAAATGTTACACAACTAACAATACGTTAGTTAAATCCCCAAAAAGAGGTGAACTTGTATCTCCTCAATATCCTATGATAATTACAAATGCATCTTATAAAATATCTCTAGCGATGTTGACTGTTAATACATGTATATAAAGAATCTGCGTGTATAACTTAGTACTACAGTTATTTCACTATATGTGTTATCAAATAAAACAAGCGTGGTATCAGATTTATTTCACTCTTCTTATTTTCTAATTGCCGTCATTAAGAAGCGTTGCAAAAATCACACAAATGCCGTTAGTTTAAAGAAAATTAATAACAATACAAAATAAATACCTACACACGCGTAATGACCATGTTACACATAACGGTGTACGTGTGTTTATGACTTAATTGTATATTAACAGTTTAAATACAATTCGCGTGTATGCATAACGTCTATATAACGTTTATATATGTATATTGTAAACATGCTTTTAACAGCAGGAACAGTTAGAGCTGGATTTATTATAACGCAGATAGAATAGGCTGATAGGTGGCTAGGTTAGCATGTATGGGGCGCCGTTTACCTTTTTAATCAAAGTGTTTGTGATATCATTCATCTGAAAGGTAATATCGATATCGCTGATTGAACAGGTGATATGATTATTCGAATATGTGATATCATCCTTTCACAATGAATGAGTGATATTACTTATTGAATGAGTAATACTACCTATTGAATGAGTGATATCACCTATTCGATTGAGTGATATCACATCATTTAAATATATTGTACCACTCACTCATTTTCAATGCATGATATCACTCATTCAAATAAGTGATATCACATAATCGAATGAATGTCTCGTTATCGAATAGGTTAGGTTATATCATGGATTAATAGTTGAATCAGTAATAAAAACTATCACCTATTCGAATGAATGATATCACAAACTTGGATTTAAAAAAACGTCACCCATAATCATGTCGTTATATGATGTTAGCGTTCTTACATAGACCATAACACATTTAATTTAGTCTTTAATTTGCTTGGCATGGCCAATGAGAATTGGTACTTGAATACTGCTAACACAGCTTTAAGTTGGCATTTCCCACTTTTCGGCCTCATAACACCTCCCCCTATCCACAGATTGTCATTTTCGTTATAAATTTTTTTTTTATAATGCAGCCATTTGTTTGTCACTTTTGTTACTTCGCCAATCCACATATTGTCCGTATTAAAGTCATGTGCCGATATCAATATCCATTCTCCAATTTCCACTTTTTCGGGGTACTCAATGTACTTGTATTCTGAAATTTGAAAATGCAAATATTTAGTTGATTTTTTTTTATCTTGATCATGTTTCATTTGATTCCTGAATATTAACGCGATATGAGCTGTCACGTAGTATATATCAATCAAATGTCATCTACATTCAATAAAATCCAGGTGATTTCCTATTTTCTATGAACGCAATGTAGGCGTCCTCATAAAATGATATGTGTTCAAAATGTATTATTCATTTTCCTGTACTGTTGTCCTGAAACAGTCAGTGATTTAAGAATATGACATTGAATGCAACCTTGATCTGGTATTGGTTGTTAACTTGTAATAATGTTGACATTTTCTACATATATGCAGTGGTTGGTTAACAATATGTGTTTTAACTATAACAACGCTAACGAGACTGTGTCCGTAAAGGTATAATTAACCTTTTCATATTTCTCTAATTTTCTGTGTCCTATGACTACACATATTCCTGTTCAGATTTTGTATTGTTTCATTCGAGGCCATTTGCCTGCCTGCTGCCATTAGTTTTACTTTTGCCAAGTTTGTCCATTGACTTTGCCAATAACTACGTATAATATTATGGAAACAAACGAGAGAACGACAGAAACATGTAAGTACATACTATACTACGATTTGGTTTTGTTCCAACCATGTTATACAAACAATATGATTGCCCAAGAATGTTGTATAAACATTCAAGAATGTTATAAACTCAGTTTACCTGGGAGTTGATCTGCCTTTTTGATCGTTTCACATTCAATTTTTCCAGTCACCTGCATGGTGTGTTTGCTCCTGGTATAATCTGGAAATAAATTAATTAGTGAAATAAGAATAAATGAATCAGTGGCATTACTATAATAATTGTCTTTGTATTGTAATGCATTTTACTGAGTCTGTGCATTAGATGTAATATACAGTGCAATACCCCTCATCGGCTTAAGCTTAACTTACCTTAAAACCAAACATATTGGAATCGATGATCCAAAATAGAGGACATATAAGGTCAACTTACAGTTCAGAAAATAAACAAATAATAGACAGTCCATCAGCAATAAAAACGCGTATTTTCCCAGTTGATGGCATTTTGTAGTAGACGTGTTTAATTGATACCCTGATAATTATTGGAGTACCCCGAACCCCTAAGGGTCGAATGTCATTGCCATTCAGGCCATTTAAAGTCATAAGGTAAAAGGTAAACAAAGTGAAAAAAATAGGAAAATTTAGTGTCCGCGGAATAACTTTAGTAATTTTAATCCGAATCTAACCAAACTTGGATACAATACTTATGGACAAACCGGTCAAGTTCGATAACCAATTGGTATCAACAAGTATCTCTGGAGTTATTGCCACTTAATTTATGAAAATTGTTGAAACTGACGATGTGCTTCTCAATAACTTGAGTACTTTTAATTGAAAGTATACCTAACTTGGAAACAATGCTTATGGAAAAATATATCCGTCGAGCTTGATAACCAGCCAGTTTGCACCGATAACCATAGAGTTATCTCCCAATTATTGGTGAATTTCTTTGACAATGACAATTTATTTATTTACTTATTTATTAATATAAAGGCCACCGCTTAAAATATAGAAGATAGATAGAATGATACAGGAATTGGAAAAGCCACACAGGTAGAAATCACCCTAATAATAGTATGTGATTCTAGTTTCTTCTGCCTGGATTTAAAAGATAAAGTGATCACAATGTAAAGGCATGTAACTTTTAAACATAAAGGACGAGTCATTGTATTTTAATCAATTCTCATAATCTTCCGCAGACCAACTGTTTTTGTCTTTTCCGCAGACCAGCTATTATTGTCTTCCGCCATTTAAATACATTTGGCATTTTATTTCTCAAGATTTGGATCTTATGTAAGATAGTGATACCATGCTAAGATGTTTTTAGCAAATATTGTTTTCTTTCTCGATTCTGTTCTTACTATGAATGCAGTGTATGCTTATGTAATCAATGATGCTACGAATGCTTAGCAATTGACGATGAGTTAATATCACGGGAAATAATAAATAACTAATTCGACATTGAATGTTATATGTTATTAAGTGTGAATATGCATTTACAGTACAATCAGTACTTTGAATACATTATCAGCATGCCGGTATATGAAGATTTCGTCAAACATGTATTTTCACTCGTTTGACCTTTGACCTTAGTGTTGACCCCAAGGAACAAAACACAAATTGGCATCCACCCCTTTCGTGAGTGGCACACTATAAAGACTTAAATAAGCTTGGATGCCAAATTCTACTCAAAAATGAAATCAGAAGTTTTGTTTTGCTCCATGGACTTCCTACTAATTAAAGCAGACAACTAATACAGTTATTAAATACATATCTAGTCAGATTCTGCGCATATCTTCCTTGAAAAAGTACAATTAACATGAATTACCTTTATGTGAATGTAATTATTGTAATTGTTTCAGTGGAAATTCAAGAAGGGTCATGAAACTTAATTGTTCATCAACAATACTTGAAACAATGCGTCTTACGTGGTAGGTCGTACTGAGACAGCATAATTAATCCGATAAATTACACATATATTGGTCAAGACAAAGACAAAACGCTGGACACTATTTAAGGCTATGATTTATTTGTGAAATACTAGTTACGTTGATTGTATAGTATTTCTTTGTTACTGTTTGTTAACATATACTATTGAAAATATTTATATTGTGTTTTCTTTTATTGTAGCTTTATGATAACCGTTAACTTAGTGTGTCATCTAAACAGTAAATAAATAGCAGTAAATAAATAGTGATAATACCTTTGAATGCTTTTACTTCGACGTGATCTGTTCGCCGTTTACCATTTACAGTTTTTTCTTCCAGATTTGATGTGAGTTTTCTCTTTGTTCCTGGCTTGAGACATTCTGTAAATATATGTATATGTGTATATATGGTAATATTAGAACGGGCGTTTTCGTTATCAACATATGGTGAACATTAACGTTGATCGTATTGATCTTAAAGTATAAATAGTCATCTTCTCCTAATTGACAATCAATAGACCCATACAAATGAATGTAAATCTTAAGGATATATATAACGGACTGTCAGACGTCGGACGGATGGACAGGGTTCATGTGTTTTTCTTCTTTAAATTTAAGCTCCGAAACCCATTATTTTACGGAGGTTTTAGTTAACTTAAAAACAAAAGTCTCCTGACCCTACAGGACATTACCTCCTAAACCTTACAATGTCCCAGATGGACGGATGGACAGACTGAACCCAGTATATTCCTAAACTTCGTTTAGCGGGGTGTAAATATAAGCCAATATATGGATTACCATCTTCTGCCAGAAAGCATGTAATTGTTAAGTGCAACTATTGTAGTTACCTTCTGTATCAAGGTGGCTCGCGCCTGCATCATCATCGCCACATGTGTTTTTCTCATTTGCTTCTTCATAGACTGTAAAATTGAGAATTTGTTTAATAGTGTTAAGGCAAAGCACAATGATAAGAATATCTGGGAAGTTGACCTGACCGCCTGCATTTTCAGAGAAACAACAAATTAATGTGTCATTAGATACAATTCAGTACATGTATATTGCAACGATTTTCGATTCCCCTATATAAATCTATATCTCAGGAATGACCTCCAGGTGGCCACCTCGGATGGTCCATTCATACGATATTTCATTGTATTAGGACCAAAGGTTTCTTGAGGTCTAGGATAATACAAGTTTATAAAGCGTTTTAGAAACAGCAGACATTTTGTGCACTGATCGTACCAGAATTTTAGGGAACCGTAGCACTTTAAATTAACAGATATATTTTTTCTAATGTTTGGCAAGTGAATACAAGGTTTTGCAAATAAGTTTCATTGTGAAACATGGTATATGCATGACGTTCTCTCGGAAATCATGTCATTGTTCATATTAACTTTACTACATGCAGTTACCTTCTTCATCCAGATGACACGTTTCTGCATCATCATCGCAAAATATGCCTTCCTCATATGCTTCATCATTGACTGTAAAATAGATTTCTTTTAGTTAATACCAATGAAAACCAGTTCGAAAACCAGCTAAATAGGGTAACTAATAATAATTATTATTATTATTATAAACCGTTTTAGAAATATCGATATTTTGTCTACTGATGTTCACAAATCATACCTGCAATTTAGGGAACCAGCAGCACTTTAAATTAACTACATGTATTTGTTAAATTTGGCAAACGAGCAACATTTTGTGTAAATAGGTTTCACAGTGACACATGCTATGTTCAGGACTTTCATTGTGTTAAGGTAACACTACATGTTAAGGTAACACTACATGTGAAAGGTTATTGAAATGACCCTATTATGTGTATATATTATTCCAATTGACAATAGACTCTGAAACATTTAGGAGGATATGTTGCAATACTTATAGTTATCAACATGTCTATATATGTGTACATTGAAATATAAATTTCAGCATACTGCGTTCATCTGTTTCATTTGTGTAAGGTATGGTTTTCTCTTGTTCTCTTTTTACCTCACTTTTTTTTCTTTTTGTTTTAAATAAATAATAATTATAACACAAAACAAATATATTACCATCCTTTTCGTCTATGTCACTTGTAACGAACGTATCATAGCTGGGCATGTCGTACTCATTGGCTGCACTGTTATCTATCAAAATAAGAGTTTCAAGTAATAACTGCATAATAAACTATATTAAGATCATATATTATTATTACACAACACATCAGCATATCAACAAAATACAATAACAACAAAATAAAATAAAACAAATATGAAAAATAGCTGAAATAAGTATAATATTGTTAAAACTAGCTTTGCTTTAGAAAATAATTTAATATGAATAAATAATGCAACAGGAAGAAATTGCATAAGGAACGTTGGACATTAAACCACCTTTAGCCGATAGATAATAAAAATAGAAATAACATAATTATGTAAACTCTCTAATATTTCTAAATATGTACAACAGTTTCTTGACTTTTAAATCAATGTAAATATACACCTTATGTTAACACCTAACACAAAGGGACTTGTGACTTTGTTTGGACTCTTCATTAAACAATCACTTGATGAGAGGCCATCCAATCATAAGCTATTATTTCTTCATTATTATTGTTATATTTATTTATACATTTTTCCATCATCTGTATGACCCTAGAGTTTATAATCTGTCAACAAGAAATATTATTATTATTAAAAGATTAAGTTGCCTAACGTGTTACCAAATTAATAGCGCTTTGCCAATCTATCAATGATAATGAAATATGCCTCTTCACTCCAGCCCATGTAAAGTAAGAAGTGAGACTAACGAACAAGGACGGATTACTCATAAGAATCCTCTGTTACCTTAACCTGAACTATGACTGGTGATGTAGATCCGTCATTTCTTCATCATAATATCATTGTGTAATTCAAATTGTTTTGAAATCATTATAATCATACAGACAAACAGACTCAATAAAACCGAGTTTGCTCTTTTTCTTTATTGTGTATGTCTGTTGCATCCAAGGGATACCTGTTTCCGTCTTTACAGTTATGGGTCAAAACAATGACCAGGTACATGATATCACGTTTATAACTTATCAATTGACTTTTGTGAGCCGGAAATATATTTATACAAGGTCAGATATTTACCATTGCTATTCCAATACGGCGTGTGTATATGCTCAGTTGTATGAGGCGCCGTATTGCTTTTTAATACAATTCAGTGATATCACCTATTTGAATGAGTGATATCACTGATTCGAATATGTGATATCACTGATTCAAATTTAAATGAGTGATATCACCTATTTGAATCAGTGATATCACCTATTCGAATCAGTGATATCACTCATTCGAATAGGTGATATCACCGATTCAAAACGAAAGGGTGATATCACCTATTGAATGGGTGATATCACATATTTGAATAAGTGATATCACTAATTCGAATAGGTGATATCACTCTTTCAAAACGAATGGGTGATATCACCTATTCGAATCAGTGATATCACTCATTCAAATAGGTGATATCACTCATTCAATAGGTGATATCACCCTTTCGTTTTGAATCAGTGATATCACCTATTCGAATCAGTGATATCACCTATTCGTTTTTACAACAAGAAAAAAACAGACTTCCCCCAAGAGTATTATCACGGAGAACGTTATACGTCACTGGTATTGTATAGTGTTGCTAACGGTTAGTTGTAATAACTAAATAATAACTGTCCACTGTGTTTCTCAGTGTAATTGGTGAAGGGTGTGTTTATTTACAACTTGAATTACTGTATCAAATAATAGAAAAGGCATAGAAAATTAAATTATATTTTGCGGGGTTGGAGTGGTGGTGGGGTTAGGGGTGGGGGCAGCAGTACCACCTTTTCTGGATCGATCCCTGTAGGGGTAGGTTTGGTAGGGTGTATAACCCTTCTGCTATGTGGGGGAGGGGGGAAATGTCCGTATCTATTGCTGCAAGAGCTGATGAAAGCCGGCCATTATATGCCGATGACGAAACAACCTGCCAAATGTTGCAACAGACGACGATTTTGAAGGTCTGTCTATTTAGTTACGTGGACCCTGGATGGGATCAGTCATTTATTAGATTTTATTTCTGAATTGGTAATTGGTGATATCACTGATTCGAATAGGTGATATCACTCATTCAAAATGAATGGGTGATATCACCTATTGAATGGGTGATATCACCTATTCGAATCAGTGATATCACCTATTCGAATTGGTGATATCACCCATTTGTTTTAAATAAGTGATATCACTGATTCGAATGAGTGATATCACTGATTCGAATAGATGATATCACCCATTCAGAATGAATCGGTGATATCACCTATTTGAATGCGTGATATCACCTATTCGAATCAGTGATATCACCGATTCGAATAGGTGATATCACCAAATGGTATTAAAAAGTAATACGGCGCCCCATACAGTTGGAGGTGTCGGAGGTATGATGCTGTCAGATTCGGATGCTTCTGCTTCGTTTATGTCTTCAAAAGTAATATACTGATATAAGCAAGTGAAACCAACGAACGTTTCATGTTAACTTTACAAATACGGATGTAGTTTATATTTTCATCAATCTTCGAAATACAATATGTAATCCTCATATTCAGGGTCAAGCCAGACTCCAAAAATAAGGAGAAGTGATTTCTCCCTCCAGTCAAAACAGGGAGACCTGAGGTCGGTCGACATGAGACGGACGATTAAATATTCTTAACCAATTGCATGTTATTTGCATAATACTATTAAAGCATGTAATATTATTATCATTTTGTTATTATTATTATTATTTTCCCACGGCCTTACAAACTTCAAAGTGAACAGTGCCAAAAACCCTTTCTATCTGGAACATACCAACTGAAATCGTATAACTTTATTTATTTTTTTCGTTTTTTCAAAGGCAGCCTTTCATCAGCTTTATGTCTTTGACCGGAGTGAGATTTAGATGCATTTTCAACCCTAACCAACTTGATAGAGACACGTTGATCGAATGCAATATTATTCTGGTCTTCGTTTCATTTTTATTGAAAAATACTAATTATTCGATAATTACCCCAAACTTAGTTTTCATTCATACCCGCATTGAGTAACAAAAAAATGAAATCATTAACTACTCCATAAACATAGATACGTTATTGATGTCTATGTCTAATCGTAGGATACAATACATTTCCGTTGATTTCTTTCTTCAATAAAACAATCACAAACTCGCTTTATACCAAACACATTTCTTTATTTCATAATTAGCCGTCAATAAAACAAACAATCAAAGTTCGCAGTTTTGTTTATTAAAGATTCTTTACAACTGTGAGATTTTTCAAAGTTCCTAGTTGTCAATCAAAATGATAACCCCGCACTTGCGCAGTATTTTGTAGTACGATTTTTAATTATTCACAAAACGAAAAAATACGACAGCTTTGAATGGTTTACTTAAATAGGATGCGCACATGATTCCCCATATGATCTAATCACGTGATCGCCTAACGAGCAAACATGGCGGTTAATATTCACATCTCGCCTTAGGCAAGCCGATAAAGATCGATAATTAGGCTATTGCCCTGATTAGATAAGAGTCGGGTTGTTATTTAATGGTAATGGGATTAAATAAGGTACTTGTGATACACGCGCTGATTGTGTATTTTAGAAGCTTTTGTTTATTATGAGGTTAATCGCAAAATTGAAATTGCCGAAATGACCCGAATTTGCCTTGACGGCGACTCAAATGTTGCCTCACATGAATAAAAAAGCGAAGTCGGCCAAATTAAAGCGAAGTTTTAGCGACTTCGCCTAATCGCGTGATCCCTGAATTATGTTTTTAAGGATAACATATCACAACTGTGTTTTCATAAAGTTAATATAATATTAACTTTATGAAAACACATTTGTGATATGTTATCCTTAAAAATATTTCGTCGCAAACGCACTGACAATGTATAAAACAATTTACAAAATATATTTATTGAATGTACCTTTATTCTCGCCGGCACCAAGCTCTTTTACTTCATCATCCTCAAATGCGTATGGATCAGGTACCACCTTTGACTGTCCATCTGAAAAACATAAGGACATTATATTCTTATTACGCACAGACGAGGTAACCATTAATTGTCACAACGCATAACTTAGATAAAAAGCGTAACGTACGACAATACTGTTCTGCCATTCAGATTTACAGTTTCAACATACAAACACGCACTTGGTATCATGTTAAATTTAGTCGGTGTCAGTGCTATGTGCTACCTTCACCTTAAAATACTCTACATACTATTATAATATAATACTGTAATATTGAGGTACTAGTAAACAATAAATAGCAGTTATATGTGGTTTAATTTGAAATGCTATTTTTAAACATGTCTAATTTTTCATATCCAACCGAATCCACTTTGATTGCTTCACGGGAGCAAACTTATAATCTCAAAAAAGTAATAAAACTAAAATAATGTGATACGTTCCATAAATATCATTCTTATTTGTGATGACAAAGTTTCACCGTTCTGAATAACGACATCAATTGCCTTATTAGTGATGTTCTTTGTTGTATGAATGCAATGCAGTAGTCCTCATAATTACATATTTTCATTGTTTCTGTATCTGAGAACAACAGTATATATAATATGTGAGAATTGTTCAGATGAATTTACTTTTGTATATTTCTCCTATTCATTCCACTTCTAGACCACGCTAAAGCTCTCGTCTGTGCAAAAAGTGATTTGCATGTTGTTATATAAACATATGAACATTATATTTATTGCGACGCCAACTTCTCCAGTGCTTAATATGGGTTGAGGGAGGTAGTGCAACGCAACACGCACGTATATATACACAGATACGTCATACATACACATAACGGGTATACCTGCTGACTTCAACAAACTCATGATGTATGCCGGATCATACAGAGGTGTAGTGTCTCCGTTGAATGTAAACTTCACGGCGTTTCCAATGAGTGTTGTCTTCCCAATAGTAACTTTTAAAACTCCCTCTCCGACCTCAATGTCTAACACTTTAGACTTCTGTAGAAAAAACAAAACAATTTATTTCCCTATCTTCCCTAGTATTGTTTCAGTTTGTTTCATATCATGTGAATAGTGTTAAGGATGTTCTAAGTTTAGAATATATCAAGGCAAATGTTAATTACGATTTTGACATCATTTACAGAACTTGGCCATCATAGTTTTATTATACGCATTTTTAAAGGCAAACAATTTTTCTCGTATTGTCAAATGCCCAACAGTCATTAAAGAAAAACTTACAAAACATCACAAGTGTATTTATATTTATTTAATTACTAGGCATATAATAAACTGTTCATTTTATTTCTAATACCGTGATGTACTTTAAATAAATGTTTGGATATAAACAATAATGCTAAACGTACATGTTTTGCCAGTTTGACTTCTTTACAAGAATTCGTAAACTGGAAGAAATTTCCGGTCTTCACTAATTTGTCCAGGATGTCAAAGGCTTTGGGTTCATTTAATCCAGTGAGACAATTAAACGTCGATGCTTTCTTTACCTTCTTGTTGTTGAATAAATAACATACATGGTCCCAACACCGTTTACTAAGCTTTGTTACTAGTGTAACAGGTGTACACGACTTCTTTTCCCTTTTCTGAAAACAAAAAAAATACTAAAACGTAGAAATTTTTTTGCCGATATATATTTTATACGTTTATTGGACTCGCATTCCGGTCTAAATATAATAGTTACACATGCATATGAGAGAAGTCACGCACATTGTGATCCATACTTCTCTCTCGCAGTGTTACCCGAAACCCACATCTTTTTAAAAACATATGTTATACGAAACTACTCGGAATACAGTTTCTTTCCTATCATTCTGCGTGTAAGTACACTGGACATATAAGTGGAACATATAAATAACAGCGACACAATTAACAATAAAATGTTTTGTTAAATATGGGTACAATTGACCAAAGAAGGGAATACATATTACACAATCAATATGAGAACTTACCGTTGTAGCACCCAAAATAGTATACATTCGGCGCAATTCTTTTTCTGTGATGGAGACAGTCACGTCGTTTTCATCTGGTCTCTTAACAATCCATCGGAAAAGGCACGCTTTTTGAAAGTCTGTCATAATGTACACATTTTCATTGTGTTTATTGTTGTTAACGCCAAGCGTTAACCCTTCGTCAGTCGTAAGCTTGACATAAACGTGGCACGTTACGTTTCTGCTGACATACTATCCACTTATATGCTTTGTCTTATGAATGGCTCTAAGGCGGTGGTTCCCATCCAGCACCATGAATTTGCAGGAAGAGACCCCTTTACTAATAACGGACGCAGCCGTTTCATCAATTGCCAATACAATCATTGGTGCAGCATTAAATGGAATAGACGCATTTTTTAACATTTCTACACATAGTCGCGACACTTGTTCCGAGTTAATATCTCTCAGTCTATAAGTACATTTAGGTTCGATCAAATTATCAACGTCAATAGTGTATTCCCCTACGAATTTATTCTTGATATCAATATCTGACTCCATTGATGAATTTAACAGTTCCTCCCGCACGTCGTTATCCATTGTAAGTGTTTTCTGTTTAGAATATCAGTGTGTAAGCTTAAATATGTTCTCTCTCTCGCTTTTAATTACGTTTTAAATATTTGCAATATTAACTGGATTATAACGAAGAACGTTGCCGTCTGTACAGACCGATCTGCGTATGCTTATCAAACATTTGATAGTAAATGGGGATTGATACGAACCGAATTGATAAAATGTGTAGCCAATATATAGTTCCGACGTTTGCTCTTAGCTCCACCCACTTCATTTGAATATGAACTTCTTTATTAATTGGTAGAATTACTAGACAAAGCAGGTGTCTATTAATCTATCCAATTTTAACAACTACTCTAAATTTGAGCATAATCTAATTTTGAAGTTACAGATAGGCAAAGTTAATATAATTATGTTCTATATGAACAACCCATATCTGTGGGACAGACTGGCATAGCCCTTAATTACCACAAAAACTGCCTCCTTTTGTAATCAATCTCTGATAAGACGCATAGGTAAGTAACCCATTGGCCAGCTGGCTTCTGACAAGTAGGTATTAATTGGATTTGACTGACGGGTCGGAACTATGTATACACTATACAGTCTTTTCTACAATATCAGAAAACCAAAGATTTCTACTTCTTGGGCAAAGCGTGATAGCCAATAAAGATAATTGATACGTGTCTGCATAATTGGCCATTGCAATATGATCTCGATTGTGGTAGAGGCTGACCACCCTATTTCTCCTGGGTTGAAGCAGTACTGTATACCTCCCGCCATCCATCCGTAAGAATTAACACTTACTTTCAGATTTAACAAGTGAGCTCCCAGTGGGGTTTGAGCCCGCAGCGGTGTTAAAGTAAGGCCAAAATTGGTTTGGAGGCTGCGGGGAGAGCTTCCGTTTCAATAAAACATTATATGTTCATTAATAATGTTCCATAGAAAAGTATTCAAGTTGTACCGCTTGAAGTGACAACACACTTTCACGCCGTTTTATAACAGAAACAAAACCGTACATTTATTACTTCTTGATTTATTTAAAAATATTAATATTTCTGAAAATAATTAATTTTGGGGTTTTAATTTCAATATATTCTTCATTTTTATTAATATATTTAAAAACAAAATAGTGTTCAGTTGTGTCAATTGAGAACATCTTTTCATAACAATTATTGACTTATAGAATGCTTATCATTGTTGGGTTTTCGTTTAAATAAAATGTTCTTCTTTTCTGAATATGTTCCATAAAAACAGTATTCAAATTGTTTCGGTTGAAATGAACACTGTAAATCAATTATATTGATCATTATGGGTTTGCATATTTGAAAATGCTGCTGTGTTTAAATATTAAATCAGTCGTCTTAGTTAATTACTTTATCTATTTATGATCAGACGCTGCAGTGTATTGTTTCAATTAAACAGGTTTCGAGATTGAAAAATAATGTGACGGAAGTCATATAGTTCAGCTGATAAACCACATGCTGTGTATAGGTGTAGTACAATATCTTTGCTCCCCACTATTAATTTCTAATAGTCAGTTCCTGCTGGAAACTAACGGTATATGAGAGATCTGTAGGGCGACCTGGCTGAACAGCTGAATACCAGAAGGCCATCAGTAAGAACGGTTCTATTTAATGCGTAATTCATGGGCCATATAAACATCAAATATGTCTTTCAAAAGTTGCGTTTGAAGATTTCCTAAATAAATGCATCTTTTTATAACAGAACACAGTACAGCGATACAATTGATGATCAAAAGCGTTGAAGAACAGGCACAAACAGAATAATATATTTATCCCGTTAAATATAGTTATCCATTTTATTGTAATATCCACCTTTTAGAAGTAACATATTAATTTAAGAATAGTTGTAAGTTATATAGTTATAAAACAAAGCTTATTCATTTATACTTTCTTCATCTTTCACAGCACACACATCATAGCATAGTTATGCCTTTAAATATAGTCATCCCTTTTATTGTAATATCCATCGTTTGGGAGTAACATATTAATTTAAGAATAGTTATAAGTTATATAGTTATAAAACAAGTTTATTCATTTATACTTTCTTCATTTTTCGCAGTCCTACATACATAAAAAGAAAATGTGTTGTTTTGTCGTGTTTAACAGATTTTATTTCATCTCGAAGCTTCGCATTCGTGAAAATATAAAGTTTTCACACTTGTCGAGGAAATAAAATCTGTTATTCACTCCAAAACAACAAATATCCTCTAAATATTAATTATTTAAAGATATATATGAACGAATGAACGAATGAACGAACGAACGAACGTATGTATGAACGAACGAACGAACAATAAAAAAAAATAAAAAAAAATGAATGAATGAATGAATGTATGAATATATGAATGTATGAATGAATGAAAGAATAAATATAAATGATGAAATGAATAAATAAATAAATAAATAAATAAATAAACAAATAAATGAGTGAGTGAGTGAGTGAATGAGTGAGTGAACGAACGAATAGCGAACGAATGAACGAACGTACAAACGAGCGAACGAACGATAAAACAAAAACAAAAACAAAACAATAAATAAATGAATGAATGAACGAACGAACGAACGACCATCGAACGAACGGACGAACAGCAAACGAACGAACGAATAAATAAATAGAACACATTTCAAAATTGTATGTTTTTATAAAACACCCTTGACTCCTGGAGGTAGATCAAATATGACCTCAGGTTCATGATTTGACACGCTATATATAAAACCTATGTGTCATGTGGTTAAAGAATATTGTTTGTAAGGACTCTTTCCATATGTAAGTATAAGGAAACATGTGAAATCTCTATACCTAGGATTTTGTTTGAACAAGCTTGATGGTCCAGTATCTAGGAATCATTTCTGAGCAAAAACTGACGAAATCTGTTTATCAGTTCTTGATCAAACTAAAAATGTTTTAAGATATAAACTATTGTTAGTAATGGCGGCCATCTTGGATGTCGCACTGACCTTATTTTAAAAACAAATTGAAAACCAATAATATCAGGATCACCCGTGTGAAGTTTGGTCAGAAACGGCAGAACTGTTTCTAATAAAAAGACGTTTAAAGTAAAAAAAAAAAGAAAAAAAAAAAGAAAGAAACAACTACCTCCCATTGCAAGACAAATGGCGGAGAGATGGATGATGAGCGGACGGACGGACGCCCAACGAAGAGTGATCACTGTGTACTAGTTCATCTCTGAGGCTTTCTCTAAGCATTTGTCTCATGTGTGATAATACGCGAAATATGATTTATAAATAAACAAGTAATAAGAAATTAAATGTTTTTCATTTGTTTTTTCATTTAAAACTTTGTGAAACAGAGTCATGACCGGTGACCTGAATTTACTCCTGTAACATCCAAAATCAGGACGGACTAAAGACGGGTACCACGACAAAGGCAAGTAAATACCGTTTGGAATGATACATGTCTCTATGATACTTTCAAAATATTGAATTCGACCCAAAATTCGTTGATTGGTCAACATATTACGTATGGACATACGGCGAATGGGCGGACGAGAGGGCGGATGGAGGGACGGACGTATGGATAAATAGTTATCATTATATAGTACCTCACATATGAACCTTTGGCTCATGTTAGCTTATTACCGGAAGTAGTTTCATACACAAACGGAATGATAATAATACTTTTCAAAAATTACATGACATTTGTTTTTTATTTAATTATTGTGAAAAAGGGTCATGGCTTTTGAACTCAATTTACTCTGATTACATCAAAAATCAGGACTGAACACGGGTACCAAGACAAAGATGGGAGAATACCATTTCAAGTGATAACTATCTCTTTCCTGCTCGCAATATTTGGAACAAGACTCCCAATTCATGGAGTGGCTAATACGCATGGGCGGGCGGACGGCGGATTGGTGGACGGACGGACGACGAAGGAAGAATTATTACCGTACATTAGCTGACATATAAGCCTTTTACTTATGTTAACTTATGACCGAAATATTCTTCATGCATAAACAAAATAACAATGGATTTGTAACATATACATTCAGTTTTTCAATTAAATATTCTGGAAAGGGCCATGACCTTTGACTTCAATTTACCCCTTTCACATACAAAATCAGGGCAGAACACGGGTACCACGACAAAGGTATGATATTACCCTTTCGAATGATACCTGTCTCTATGCTCCTCGAAACATGTTGAACTCGACTCACAATTCATTTAGTGGCTACAAGACGTTTTTCCGGACATACGGCGAATAGGCGGATGGACGGCGGATGGGCTCACAGCCGGACGACGGACGAAGACTTATCACCATATATCAGCTCACCCGTGAGCCTTTTATTTATGTTAGCTAATGATCGAACTATGCTTCGTGCATAAAAAAAATAATACAACATGTCGGATTTATTAAACCTATATAATACTACTATTGTTTCACGAGTTGTTTGATGTACCCTTTGTAGCCGGAGCGAATAACAGAGGTTAACACTTCAAAACAATGACACTGAAAATAACCTCATAATCTTTCTGGCATAATACGTTTATCTGTTTTTTATTATTTAAAAACAGATAAAAGTTACTAGTACACGAATTTTATAAACTCGGCAATACATGTGTTAATGTGTTTGGTTAAAGATGTTTATTCTGTATGTATTTGCATACAGACGCAATAATAATATGCATCTGCTTTTAACAGATTTAACACTGATATTGTGGAATGCAAATACAAAGTCAGCTCTACAAATTATAATCATCGTAAACAGCAGCAACTGTTATAGTGGTACCACACACAAGGAGCTGCTAGTTCCCCACACTTGCTATTTCAGTTAAGTTGACCAATTTAAGAAATCACAGATATTTCTGCATTACGCATGTCGTTATGCTACTGAAGGAACTAATAATGTCCTTAATTGTTAATTGTATATTCAGTCAGTGCATTACACGGATGACCCCCACTGATATGGTGTAAGATAGGGGTCAAAACTACAGATGTAGGTGCACCTATAAAAAAGTGTATGTGCACCAATATAAAGTATAGGTGCACCTACAATTTTACAAGTGCACCTATAAACATGGGTGCACCTGCATTGTTAATGAACAGGGTCAAAAGTCTCGTCCAATCAAATTCCTTGTTACAGACGGAGACATTGTAGTTACGGGGTTAAATTAAAAACTTCTTCAATATACAATTCTAGAATTGCAAAATAACAATCCTTAATAATTATTTTAAACTTGCTTTATATAATCTTATCATGCTCATATAAACTACTTTTTAAAATGTAATTATTACTTAATTTCCATAACCGAAACAATATACTACTACACCGGTGGCACGACTCACCCTAACGGACCGAAACGGACCGTGACGGAGATGAAACACCGGAACGGACCCGTGTCGCGTGGTAACACACGCCCTACTGATAGTCCACGCGTGTGAATTTAATGTGGCGTTGGCGTGGTAATCACACGTTTTATTGAAAAAGTACTCTTCGCTATAAGCGAAGAGTATCAAGAGTATCAATGTGTAATTAGGATTTGATGTTAAGGAGATTGATAAAATATAAATCTACTTATTATAACACTATTATAGTTTGACGACAACTATAACTTATTCGTGTTGTAATTATTTAAATGTTGAAGTTTGAACTCTGAAGTCTGAAGTCTGAACTCTGAAGTTTGAACTTTTAAGTCTGAAGTTTGAAGTCTGAAGTCTGAAGTTTGAACTCTGAAGTCTGAAGTCTGAACTGTGAAGTCTGAAGTATGAAATATGAACTCTGAAATCTGAACTCTGAATTCTGAAGTTTGAAGTATGAACTCTAAAGTCGGAGTTGAATTAAATTACCACGAATAAGTTTTCGTTGTCGTCAAGCTTTTGTAGAGATCTATATTTTATATACAAAGGTAATACTTATTTGAATACACCGACACACTTAAGTCAGTGTTTTTTTTTGCTTTATTGTATTATTGTAATAGTATATAGGTCTAATATTTGCAAAGATTTCTGTTCCAACGAGATACTGGGGGTACGGATCTACTGTACAATATGTTAATACAATACAGTGGATGCCTTACTTTTTATATTAATATATTTCTTATGATTTTCTCGCAAGTCAAATAAATGATGTGTTAATCTTAAAAATCTTGTGTTTAGTATCATTATTTGTTTTAAGATACATGTGTGTGGACTCATAGTGTCTATCCCATATATTATGGAATACAATACATAGGGCCTAAACAACACATCTAAACCTGATATTAACTGTCACAACAACGATAGAACAATCGTACACTCATCGATTGTTTGTGCAGGTAAATGAAGGAAATATAAACAAGGGACAAAACCACGAGTTAACAACAATGAATACACATGGATGTATAAGCTACATGCTATGTACATAGCAACTGCTGTAGTATAAATATGCATATAAATCGATACGGTGGTGTATCTATAGATATAAGCACTCATATGTGTATAAACTCAAATAAATACAAGTATAATACACAAATGACACTTAATTTGCTTACAAGGTACATGTACAAAATAAAGTAACAACTCGATCAGTTTGTGAGGAAAATAGACAAATGCACGGAAACAATCTATTGTGAAACTCAATAATAATTCTAAACACTCTTTACATCGGGGGTAACAGAGCTAGATGATAACAAAGGTTTTTTTTGTTTTTTTTAAAAACCAACAACAATAATTAGCATAATAACTTCGAATAGCATCTGGACAGTGAGACTGACACGTCCAATCAAATTCACAAATACGAGAATCACAGCGGGGACCCGCTAACATATGACACATGCACTGCTACACCTATATAATGGGCGGTTCCTTGATGACCAGTGAAAATGAAGATTATTGACTGCGAAACAAAATGGAGGGGACATGAACATATATATACACGATATAAAACATTCTTCAAGATTACACAGCAATAATCATGTTCAACCAGAGAGTCACGAGAGGCCGAGGCCGCGGGTTGAGAAGGCATGCACCATACAATGGGGGACAACGGCACGAGTCTGCGGAAAACATCTTTCCTAAGTCCACACCTGATAACGGGTTGCAGTCTGACGGTACCAAAAGAGGGCGGGCCATTGCAAGAGCCAGGGACGACCTCAGAGTCGCCAGGGACTGGGCGGCGTTTTACGAACGCCACTTTACCAACAAAAAGTACGTACTGCGTACACCGAGCAACTGCCACCGACTACCAGGAGTAGAGTCGATCAACGGGGACATCGACCAGATACTGACTGAGGCCGTATCTAAAATACAGGGAGTGATAACAACTCACTGTTCCAACCTACAGAGTCAGGCGGAAGTAAGAATTGCCAACCCACCGGACGACGAAAGCAACCTAATGGAGGGAGTAGCCCGGCTGTTGAATAACCAGCAAGCACAGCAGCAAGAAGCTATGCAAACAATGGTGGCTATTTTAGCCAAAACGCTCAAGGAAACGATGAGCGGCTTGGCGAACAACAAGTAGCCACCTGGGTATACCATATACCCGGCCCTTTTCAGGGCCACACACTTAGCCCGAGAGAGGGACTTTCATATATTGTCAAACTATCTGATAGGATAGGAAAAGAACCCCATTAGCCCCACACATACCTATGACGGCTCCATAATACAAGTGCAATGTTACCCGAAATGTCAAGATTTTAAATGCATAGAATGGACTAAAACGTAAGACATATTGAATAATTACGAAGTAAGATGCGGTCCTCAGTTTACATATGTGATTACATAGAATGAAATAACAATTAAGACATGCTCAATAAGCATGCATGTTGTAAAAATGGACATGTATATACATACGAGCGATCACTGATTTAGCGACAAGTCAATAGAAAAATCGTCAGTATAGACGTAATACAATCATCTTATAAAAAGACATGCAAGAATAAAAAGTATAGTCAAACTGTTACAGTTAACATAAATATATACATATTCGATATCAAACACATAAAAATAAACTTAGGCTGGTTAAAATTCGAAGCTCAGAAATATTACGCTTATCCGAATTAAAACGTATACATAAACCCACTACTGTATACTATATATATATTCTATATAGGAACTGGTTAATTATATATATCAATTGGGTATACTAATCAATACACAGCTTACGACCAATTATATAATATGCAACAAAACAGTAGCAAACGGAAAACACGCTGGGGATGGGGGGACGGGAAAAAAGCCGTGGCTGGTGTACTAACTGGGCATGTCACTACCACGGGACAGTTTGAAACCGCTACTATGGTCAGACACCCGGAACCCCAATTTAAAAATTTGTAATGTTGGTCCTCAGTGTGCATATGTGATTACATAGAATGAAATAACAATTAAGACATGCTCAATAAGAATGCATGTTGTAAAAATGGATATGTATATACATACGAGCGATCACTGAGGTAACGACAAGTAAATAGGAAAATCGTCGGTATAGACGTAATACAATCATCTTATAAAAAGACATGCAAGAGTAAAAAGTATAGTTAAAATGTTACAGTTAACATAAACATACTCGATATCAAACACATAAAAATAAACTTAGGTTGGTTAAAATTCGAAGTACAGAAAATAACAATATCTGGAATTGTAAGGTCATAGACACATTATTCCGGCTCATGAGAAAAACAAGACAATAGAAATAATAAAAAGACAAGAAATAGTCAAATATAATATAAAATACTAAATATAACATGGAAGTGACTAGGGCATAATGTAAGACACAACGAAAATCTTATATACTATGTAAATTATTAAGATGTTGATTCTTTACTTTGTGTTGAACAAATAAGTACCTACGTCTGGACAATGTTTTTTTTAATTCTAATCCTCTAACCGCGAATATTTTGGATCAAACATATCCTAATGACGTTTGAATGGTCATGAGAATTTCGCACCTTCGACGTTTAATTAATGTCTCGAGTAAGCGGAATACGATTACGCTCGCTCGTAGACATCAAAGGAGACCCAATTGGACACACGTCCAGCTAACTTTGCTTCAATTTCTCACCTTCGACGTTTAATTGATGTCCCGAGTCAGCAGATTTATTCGGTAACGTCCGCTCGTGGACTTTAAAAAAAGACTCAATTGGACACACATTTAGCTAATTAATAAAGAATGCAGCACAATATTTCATAGACGGGGAGATTTTACCAAGCTAGCAGTTGCTGTCTATACATCGACTGGGTTACACGTACATTTTCAGCAAATATCAAATCAACTATTCTTTTCATTCGCTCAATTCGTATACATGCCATCATGTGGAAATAATACATACAAACATATATATTAATAGGCACCGCATAGCAAAACACAAAATAATGATTGGAAAATGGTTATGAATATACATGTATTAAATTCAGAAATAGACATCATTTTCATAACTAATGGTATTATGTCCAGATATATAATTTATAGACTGGGAATAAACAATCGATTTCTCTAGAAAGTATGCGTAAAATAGGAAGCGTCCGACTCATTAAATAGTTGTTATCGTTCATATACTGAAAGGAAAAAGAAACGCATACTCACAAAATTGCCTATACTACACTATTATACACAACTAATTCCGCGTATATCCCAGATATATCTCGACGTGTTTTGCCATGTAGTAGACCTTTTAATCAACGTATACTTTGTTACAAGAAATGCATTCATGTTGACGTAAAAAAACACGTGTTTTAATTCTTTTAAGCATACTTTTAAGTATACTTTTAAACTAGTAACCGCCTGCGAATATACACTTGCTTTTTTATTACGATTGATGAACCACTCAAAACAATTACAGCATAACAGCGTGTCTTAATACCAGAATAAAGTAATAAATAAATAAATACAAAAATACTTATTCACGAACATAGTACATATAATATATAGGCATTACCGATATAGACTTACACAATTATAACAATTAACGTTGTATCCCGCATTAATAAGAAAGTACATGTATCTCACTTTGCGAGTGACTGACGTCAACGTCATTTTAAAGAAAACTATAAAACGACGCCGTAATTTTAATACTTTATATCATCTTTAAACGTTTGTTTGATAAAAATCTGACTCGACAACCCCTCTTTATTTTTACATTTATCAAAGCGGGGAATTTAAACGAATGTAATGTCATAGAAAAATATATATGTCATCACGCTTACTTTTAAGTAAAAAAGCGATAGGTATATAGTAACAAAAACGGCCCGTTTTTCGTGTAATACAGGCGTTATCTATGCGGTCATATTACAAAAGCGCGTGATTATAGTCGTTATTTTTGAATTTGATCGAACTGTCTTCAACAATCTAGTATAAGGCCCGTAGTTACGGTGAGGCAGACATTTTTTGAAATCACACACACGTCATCACGTACAAAATAATAATCTGAGTGTGGGTGGGGTGGAGTTTACTTGTCACCGGACCTCCCCTGCATTTTACCTCAAATATACCTACATTTCAAATAAAAGTCATCCAGGAAACAATAAATGCAACATTATGTGAAATAATAAATATTCTCCTACCTTTTTATCCTTAAATTATATTTGCGAAACCAAATGCCATTTTGAAATATCCAACCTGCTACAAGTTCAAACGTAAACAGAAAAACTGACAAAGTCAAGGCCGTGGAATAAAAACGTCACAACGTCACCATTATGACGTTGTTCTTACAAGATGACGTCAGTAACGTTTCAGCGTAATTTTAATTGAAGGGCTGAACTGGTGGCTTGGGAAAAAGGTACCGAATTGCCGATTTCAAATGGCACATCCTATGATTGAGGCATATTAACGTTATACGTTTATTTTATTCTTGTAAATCAATGACAGAAATGAATATAAAAAAGAGTCACATTTAAGCAAAAAATACACAAGTAGTCTACTAGATAAAATGTTTTAGTTTTTCTATCTATCCAAAATCTAATCTAGTTATCCAAAATTATATTGTTTTGGTTACACATGTAATAAACAGGTCATTAACTGGGGTAGGTGTGCCTCTTTGTGACATTGGCCCTTGATAGCCATATGAGGCCCGAGAGCTAAAGCTCTCGGGCCAATAAAGCTCTCGGGCCTCATATGGCTATCAAGGGCCAATGTCACAAAGAGGCACACCTACCCCAGTTAATAACCTCTAATTATCATATATATACGCATTTTTGGCCTGCAATATGCACAAAATTACCCTACAATAAAGTTCTCGAGAAATGAGCCGTATTCAAATGCCGTCCGATACGCCAAATTTAGGTCATGTGACCGGGCCGGAATTGCATATCACATAATCGTTACGAGTATTGGCGATTGCTTCCTATAAAGTAGAAATGCTTTTGTTTTACCCTTTTTTCCGTTATTTTTATTTTATGAACTATTGTAACGGTTTATTAAAGAGAAAATGCGTATATATATGAATAATTACAAACTGCGAACAATACACATATATATCGCACACTATTTAAACTGGAAGCCCAACATTTTATTTGAGCGGCGAAAGGGGTCCGGGGTACTGGTATGCAAGTAGTAGCGGAACAGCAGTAGTATCCGAATTTCCGTAAACAAACGACGTTCGTAGCTCTTCAATAGAAAATATTAATTTAATTTAATAAAAAGATACATTTTTCATCATCAGAAGAATCGTCGTATACGAAAAAGTATATATGTACCGAAATATAAATGATTTTCTTCTCAGCACTCATTTCCGCGCAAATTTGCGCGTGGGGAAGACGCGCGCTAACCACGCATGCGCAGTTATGTGTTTTTAATTGCTCTCCAATATTTAAACAATGCTTCCCCATGACAACACCATTAAAATTACAATTAAAACTCTAATTTATATATATAACCCTGTTTATATAACATGTAGGCATAAACAATATTAGAAAAATACAATACTGCAGAAAAATATCGATCGGTCAAATCTGATTATACTGCAGTAGCGGACATTTCCAATTGACATAATCCCTGACGTAATGGAGACATCTCTTGTTAATATATTTAGGTCATAAATGAGAAGAGTTGTCTTTCTTACGGAATGGGGCGTCCAATAGGGATAATGACCATAAATGTATCCGTTTTTATAGCAATTCGGCTACTACTTCTGTACTGCTGTCAATCAACGGTTATTGATTACCCTTTTGAGGGCCCCTATTAAAAGCGCGTGCGCGAGCTTGTAATCGGATGATGTCTTTTTTAACAATGAAGTGAACTTAAGTTTACTCTGTAAGTTGTTTTTGTTTGAATAATATCAAATAACAACAAACAGTACAATAAACACTATTTTCTGTTCGGCTACTACTTGCATACCAGTATGCTCTGGCTTCCAAACACTAAATTAGGGGGGAAAATGGAACGGTACCGGCTTCCGACCTTCCACCTTGCTGCGCCCCTGATTTTCTTTCCTGTTTACGATGACGTAACGAACGTTACATGACGTCATTTTTTTTAAACCATAACGTCACAACGAATGTAAATAAACAGCGGATTTAAACAGATACTCAGTAAAGGTAAACACTTTATCTTAATATTGCAATCGTAACGCTTGATTATGTGCACAGTATGTCATATTATTTTAAAAAGCTTAATCAATAAGAATAACCGATATTTAATATTTTTCCGCTGGTAAAATGGTGCACTCTGACGAGTTTTGAGTGACACTTTTGGGGATAAAAAGAGCATAGCCTAGATCTATCAGGAAAAAGGTTTATTCGGGGTTTGCAGTGCCTAAAAGCAGCTAGCCACTAGAAACATTTTATTTTTAGAAAACGTAAAAATCTAGGCCTAGATCTATATCTGTTTGGAAATGTATGATTTGGCTCATCGGTTCAACCGAAATTAATTTAATTCACATTATATATATGATAAAAATAACATTGTAACGGTTTAATAATGAGAAAATGCGTATACTGTATATATGAGAAAATGCGTATATATATGATAAACATATTAAAACATGGCTAAAGCCTTCGGGCGAATATTGGGGTCTGGAGCCGATATGACGGGCAATAACGCATCACCCATGTATTAATCTCTAAGTATATGATAATCTCTAAAACAAATTAACAACACATACTTGTATATATTCCTCTGACTAGGGAGCGTAACAGGACCAATTCGGAAAATAGCTGAGTATAACTGTTAAATCATGAACATTTTGTTTCGATGGAAAATCCGGAGATTGTACACTTAAATCCGGAGATCCGGATAGCGACTGAAAAATCCGGAGAATCTGGATTTTATCCGGAGATTTGGCAGGCCAGACTAAACCATGGATAATTGTTAAAAACAAACAACAACAAAAAAACATCAATAAGACGCACATCTGAACGTGTTTTCGAAAGACCGACAACACCTACCCATCACATTCTCCAGCTGGGGCCTTACGGTGGTTTTCTAATGTCTGGGCTCTGATGTGCTGGTGTTGATTTTTGTAAATTTCGCGCTCTCGAATCCATCCCCGGACGTTGTTCATTTTAGCATAGCAACGGCGGTGTATGATTTGCACGTTTACCAGTCGTAAACGTGGCTGAGGCAAGCAAGGGGCCGCGATCTAGATAATGATTTTTAATAAAACAAAAACGTCGAGATTTTCTTGTTTAAAGCATTTTGATAAGAAACAGGATTGAAATGGCAATGGAGACGATAACTTCAATATAATTGGTCGACTGATTATTGATTTAACAGTTTTTGACAAACAGTTTGATTATTGATGTAATACATGCACCGCGACTTAAAGATTTGAAAACGTGTTCAAAGAAACAAAAATACATACAGCTCATACGTGATGATATGGTGTGCCTCTGCATTAATGTTTTTTCGATTCTACAATTTCTTTTTACAGAATTATGGATCTTTGTTTTAATCAGAATTTCTTTCACATGAATATATTAACAGACAGTTTAGACATTTATTATTCTTGATTTTGCCCATCATCGGCAAGAGTTAAAAAACGGGGGTATTCATCACCGTCAGTGATAGTTCTAGTTATGACAGAATCACGGCCCTTTATTTGACTTACGAGTTTTTAATTACAAAGGAACTTCATGCGGCTTTCTCTTTAACACTTTTCATGGAGTGTTATTACACCTGACAGTTCACACGTGATGATATAATGTGTCTCTGCATTACTAGATTTTCGATTCTGCAATATGTTTTTTTTACAGAATTATGGACCTTTGTTTAATTAGAATTTCTTTCACATTAAAAAATTAACATATATTTTACACATTTATTATTCTTGATTTTGCCTATCGTCGGCTAGAGCAAAAATGCGGGGGTATTCATCACCTTCAGTGATAGTTCTAGTTACTGCATGTTGCTACTGGTTTTTGTTCCACATCTCATATGAAATGATATGAAATTTAAAATGAAAATAAATTAAATGTGAAGCCAAAATCATGAAGCCCGGTCGGATGTAAACTCTGAATAAAACCGATTCTAATGGATAAAAGTAAGCCTGGTGAATTTTCATTCTCAACTGGGAACTCACAGATGGTCAGCCAAACTTTCCAGAATAGTTTACGGCTATCAATTACTTCTGGTAATCAGCAGGCTAGTGCTAATAACCTGCCAATGCAGCAAGCGTGATAAATCGTTTAATCTTTGTAGTTGCATGCTAATGAACGGATTGGTTTTTCCCGGGCAAAGACAAAGTGCTGGCAGTATTCGTATTTTGTTTATGTATTGCCAGCCCTTGTAGCAATAAGCGTCATGGACGGAGCTGAAACGTGTTGTAACAAGTCAAGTGGAAACAGTCTTCGTAAAGGTAAGTATTATCATGTAATACAATTTATCTATTTATCGTATTCTGTTTTGCAAGATAAATTCATAATTAATAATAATGACATTTTACAAAACGCAAACTAAGTCGATAAAACAAGGTCATACAATCGAACAACTTTTCTGTCTGACAATTGTTGATAAGTTAGACATTAATATATACTTGTAACACTTTTAATTTTTCAGTTACGCGGAAGATCCAGGCTCTTAACGTTGACGCAGTGGAACACAGTTTACATGGAGAATGTTGTCACAGGGATTGTATTTCAGAAGTGCTCAACTCTGAGCTTGTCTTAAGATGGCGCCTTAAGTAGCACAGACTTTCCCAGGGATTGAATAAACGACTCAAACTCCTGGAACTTTATCGGGACACACTCTCAGGTGGCAATCACATTATTGAAGGGCGCATTATTTGCAAGTGAGTGTGTTTCATTATATGTTTACCTTTAACGATGTCTGCTTTTACATTTAGGCACGATTTTAATGGTCAGTAACGTGTTTACATTAAGTGTTAACAAATGTGTTGTTTAAATTGAGTTATTATCAATATTTGTATGAGTTCTGTAGGAGAACACATACGGAATCACTTAATTAACATTAACGAAATATGAATAATATGATATATCGTCAGCAAATGTGTTACTGAATTGCGTGTTACGGTAAGATAAATGAACTGCAAACGTTTGCGCCACCTTAACTATACGATAATGAATATATTGTAAAATTAGAATACTAACAATAAGGAAACATGATATATTTTAGAGAAATTTGATATACAATTACAAAATAATGAACCCATTTAAGCATTCGTTTGGTATTAACATAACGAAAACTTTTTGTAATGGTAAAACTCTGAAAATTGTGGCGCGCACTTTTTTGGCGCGAACCTCTGGTTTGGTAAAACTAGAATGTAATTCTCAAAGGGATTAATCTGATTAAGCGAGCAACATAAGGACTGTCCGAACGTCAGTTTAAAAGCTTTGATAATGACTAATAGGCTGGTATGTTATTGCCGTGACTGAAATATAGAACTACAAAGCATTTTCATTGGCGCACATTTCCTTACATTTCTTTGATAAGATTGCATGGTAATTGTACATACTGAAACTCACATACGCGGAATGAAAATAATTGTCTTCATTCAACTTTAACTTAAAGGGACGCATGGCAATCTTGAAGCTTTTATCAAGCAATACAATTATCCGCTCGGATTGTTAATCCAGTATCAGTTTGACTTTAAACCTGCTTGAATATACTTACATACAAATTTGAATATATTATTGGAAAATATAAGCAATATTTAGCAATATGCAAATACATGTTACTTTAAACTTTATTTATAATTAATACTAATGATTAAACAAATGATTAAATAAATGCAATTTTTGTAGATAAAACTAAAAGGACGCCTCGAGTTTAACAAAAATCAAGATTGCCGTGCGTCCTTTAACAATAGAGAATTGTTCATACAAATTGCAATGAATAAAACAGGATTATTTGAAATAATCAATAATAAATAAAGCGTGTTAGAGCATTATGTTATAATATAATTTACATTTTGTTCGAGTGCACCCAGTATGTAATAGATAGAGTATGGTTTCAGTGAGTTGGGTAATTTAAACATCTAGATGGGCGTAGCCTATCGAGATGTTTAAATTAACCAACGAGATGAAACCATACTCTATTTGTTTTGTAGTATTTCCATTTAAGCTCTATTTCAGTTATTTTCACTGTTATTCTGGCAGGTCTTATTTTAAATTAAACGTTTTACACATGTGCTATTACAAAGAGAATTTTCAGTGACCATGCTACAAATATATATAAACATGTTTTATTCAAGATAAAAAGATTTCCGTTCCTTCCTACACATTTTATTTTTGATTAATTTGATTCCCATACATTTTAGCAGAATTCGCATAGAGACATGAACGATGAATACATGATTTTTTATTGTTATCCTTATAACACAGACATCTACACACACAGAACTTACGATGTATGCATGTAATTGCCCAATTTTTTATTTATATTTTTGAGTTTGGTGATATTGACTTACAAAATATACATAATATGTTAAACATAACATAAGATAGTGCGATTTCATACTCTTACCCAAATGAATTACAGAAAAGCATGGTTCAAGTACGTCATGATGGTGTCAGAAAAGACATACAAGAGAACAAAAGCATTGGCTCAAGAACGTGTTCATGTCTTAGAGCTAAAGAACTCAGAAATGCCTGGAAAAAACATAAAAGGTAATACTTTTTTTTTAAAAGGATGTGGGAAAAAAGAAGACAAGAAATCATTTAAATTTAAATCATGCACACTAAACAGTGTACATATTATTATTCTGGTGTAACAGTTACATGCTCGCTTTAATTTACTATTTGACAATATCTCAGTTTTATTCCAGCCTATTTATTAAAAAAGAAAAAGAAAATACATTTGCATGTTTTTATTTAATATTACATACAAGAATAACACTGAAATGGACATCATATATCGTTTGTTTGACACTAATACGCATTGTTTATTTATGAGGTTTTACATGTCAGTATATACGTTTATTGAAATAATGCTACTATCTTGCTGGCTACATCGAGTAGTTTGTATCCATGGCGGAATATTCTAAATTATATTTAGAGGGTACATTACAAATAATACATATTGGTTAAACGGAGTTGTGCTCAACATATAATAAAAAAGAGAGCTTGAGTGTATTTAGATTTGCTTTCTTGATAGATATACAAAAATATTATACCGTTTTCTTACACGTTCTGAAATCTGTGTACCGTTGAGAAGTTTGCTAAACAATTACCACGATATGAATATCTTCTTCTTCGAATTTTCGTCGATTTCCATTAAACAGGATTACGAAATTTGGCGAAGAGTTCCGGTTGCAACGATATACGCATATACGCACAACCGAATAAATTGATCATTGGAAAACAGTTAATAATAATAAACAGTTAATACTAATTATTATGCATATTTAACATTAAAGGGACACATGGCAATCTTGAATTTTATTCAGATATTTAAATTTCCTCCTCGATTTACTTATCCTGCGTCATTTTGACTTTAAAACTGCTTGCATATAATTAAATAAAAAAATGAGATATTCAATTTTTTTCACTATTTTACCAAGTTTTTAAATATATTATTGGTGAAATATTATAAAAAGTTAGTAAAATGCAAAAATAATTTGCCTTAAACTATTCTAATAATCAATATTGATGATTGACCAAATGCAAGTTAAGAGAAGAACTAACGGGTCGCCGTGAGTTTTTAAAAAATCAAGATTGCCGTGTGTCCCATTAATATCGTTCATTTAAGAAAAGATTTCCCCACATATCATCAATTCAGTAGTTAAAGTATACCTAAGTTTACTATCACTAAAAGTAACATACTTTTTTCTCTTCAGACCTTGCTCGCTTTACTGTCGGACAGCAATTTTACGCTTGCATAAAACCTTTCTAGTTTATTAATGTGTATTTTGTGTTTATCGTTCACAGGCTTAATTGCGAGAGTTTTTATGTCGAACTGCGTTGCTTTTTATTGCGACATACACCCATAAACGGGAAACGCACTTCTACCAGTTGGAGTCACACTACAATCAATCTACACCAAATATCGAGAGCGATACACCAACATGGATAAAACAATAAAATATGCGCAGTTTCATCGCATTTGGAGGATGAACTTCAAACATGTGAAGCATCAAAAGGTAAATCAACTAACAATTTCAATTTATACAAAGGTAAAGGACATATACATACAACATAAAAGAGGATGCGAACATTATGAAGTATAATGTGCTAGTATAAAGCCATTTATGTTGTTTGTAATTGATCCCTCAGGGAATATGTGGAGACGGTAAGCTTTATAGTGGGACTCGCCTAATGCCATGTCGACTATATATCTGACCGCATATATTTCTGTAAATGGTCAGTAACAAAACAAACAACTAATGGTATAGTTTGCATACCCAAGATAAAAGGAAATTTACTTATAGAAGTGTAATACACTTTTCCCCCTGTTTTTTGTAAAGGTTTCCAAAATGGCAAAATGTGACGTCCGTACGCTGGCAAAGGATGTCTTATCAACGCCTGTATCAAACGAAAATGCCGAGAAAGCAACAAAAGCTGACTGGAATGAGCATCTCGAAAGGCAAAGGTAATGCAATATAATAATATTAGAAAGGTATTTGTGCTCTTAAATGACATTATGTAATACTTCCTTGTTTATAAAGTTTGATTTTGTAACAATGGCAGAAATATCTTTAATGATTGGAATTGAATCTTCACATAAAAATATATATTCTGCATACCCGGTATGTTGTTTGACTTTTAAACACACATCATAATTTTCAGCAACTCTGCAGTTCAGGGTGAGAAGGTTCTAGGCCCATTTTTCATATTTTATCTCGATGTACATGGAAGATGAGCCTGGCATGTTCATGCCTTTTAGGCGCCATATAACCTTTTCATGTGTTGGTGCGCCTTAAAACCCCAATTCAATTCAGCATAATCAAATCAGAAATGTCGAACTAAACACAGAATGCCTTGCCATATTTATCAAATGTGTGCCTTTTTTCTTTTAACCAAGTCAATATGCTGCTACTCTCTATTTCGAATTAGAACAATATGATCTAGTTAAATGCAATACAGTATATATAACATCTAATGATTCACGCCTTTTTACACCAGTTTGCACGAGAACGCCAAGACGACGTTACGTCACACAAACAAAACAAGTGGAACCGGAACTCTTCGTTAATTTCCGTAATCGGTATTCCTAGTGGCGGAATCTAACGAAGACGTCCGTAACACAATCGGAACGTCATTTGGCATTCCCGCAACTGACGGAAAAGGCCGATCAATGTTCCGTACTGTGAAATATCTCCCACTGATCTCCCAGTGGGAGATATCCCACTCTCCCAGTGGGAGATATTTCACAGAAGAGCAAACGAGTAAATATAGCTTTTCTATTCCCAGTATTTCCTATACAAATCACAGACAAATATGTAATATTAACGTTTACAGCATACTATAAAACTAACTTTCCTTCATTTTAGAAAGACACGTGAGTCGTATTATGCGAGGCGAGATGAGGGTGTCGGCAATGAACACGTTTTAAGTGTGATTATAGATGGAATGGACCAACGTAAAACTGACCTACCTCACTTCACCCAAGCACCAAAGGTCTGTTCAAATCGTTGTTAAACACAAAGTACACACACTTATTAATATTCCGTGTAAAGGATATTCGAAGTTATATAATCTAGATTAGACAGTAACGCTGAAGTCATCCATGGCTGATCGTTTGCAATTACATACTGTCAGATTTACATGTATTACAACATCTTGGTTATATTATTTTGAAAAAACAACAACAAAAGATTTACGTATTTTGTAGGAACCGTTTGACTTTATTGATTAACAACTTTAAGTAAATATAAGGTCATTTTTAAAATACATGTAATAGCCGTTTTGGCACATTTGGGTTTTGTTGACGTTTTCATTTCCGCACAATATGTGTACATTACTCTTTGAAGCCTTTATCACAAGTCTGAACTATCGGAAGGTTGAACAAGAAATGAATTGAAGATTAATTTGGTGATCATCCTCGTTTTAAGATCATCAGCTTGCTTCTATCAGATGACACTATGTCTAAGCAATTTATTTATATATATAATTTATGTGTAATACAATTTTGCATCCAAAGGTTGTTTATAATAAGAATAATAATATAATTATTAATCATTATTATTATTCTTGCGCATAAATACCGAGAAAGAGTTTCCTAGGGAAATATATGCGTTTCTTTTAAATCACGTTCAATATAAGTCGAGATCAATATTAAATATTAAAGGGAGACACAATTTTCCTGATTTATTCTCACCTAAGATTATTTGAAAGCGAAAACTTGTCCTTGCTGTTGTAGTGTTTTATTAGTAAATTGTCGTAAATATAAATTTAAACCTAAATTACTTTGTCAACTTGCTGATGCATTCTTTTGGTTCAATCTTGATATATGCATCGGAAATATGGGCTTAAGCAAGTCTAAATAAATTGAAAAAATACTCTTAAAATTGTGTTAAAGTAAGTACTTGCACAGCTGCTGTTTACGGTGAACTTGGACGTTTGTATATTTCACGATATGTTACAATTGTTAAGTATTGGCTTAAGTTGTTAGATACTGATAATATTATATTGAAACATGTTTATAAAAAACCTATGATGACTGTGTTAATGGCAACAAGAACTGGTTATCTAATGTTAACACATAAATGTATGAATATGGTTTCAACTGGACTTGGGATAACCTCGATACAGTTGTTTGTAAGTCATTTGTATTAGTATTCAAACAAAACTAATCAATTGCCTTTTACAAAATTGGTATACTGATAAACAACATTCTGGTGTCTTAGATGTGTATAACAATTTGAAAATTCATTTTCATTATGAAATATATTTAGATGTATTGCCATGCGATTTAAGAAGTTTAGTAATTAGAATAAGGTTATCGTCACATTCTCTAAGAATTCAAGCAGTCGGTATGGTATCAATAAGATTGAAAGAAATTATATTTTTTGTCAATGTTATAATACTCAAGATATTGAAGAGGAGTTTCATTTCATTCTAAAATGTTACTCGATATAAGGAGGAAATACATAGAACAATATTATTGTAATAGACCCAGTATGTTTAAATTCATCGAATTATTGTAAACTGAAAACAAAATGATTCTTTTTAAATTGACTGCATATCTCAAATGTGCGATGCCACATAGAATATCTAAAACGCATGTTTGAACACTTTATAGTTCGTCCTCTTTAGAGCTGATATATGTATGTATATTAATCATATACTGTTTATGTTAAACGTTATTTAAATATGTATTTTGTAATTGTTGTATATATGTTATGATGATGTACTTAACGTACAAGTCAATACAAGTATGTTCTGTTCTGTTCTGTTATAGTGAAAGTAAACACAGTAGGGGTTTTATTAGAACGTCATCAAAATAATGGCTTTCTGTTAAAAGAAATAATTATAGACACAATTTACATTATTAAAAACTTGGGGAGTTTTGTCATTTTTAGTTTTACAATTGTTCAGTTATTCACTTTATTTTAAACATCCGTTATATGATATACATTTATCCTTATTAACTATTTCCACAAATGAAAACAAAATGTGTTGCTAAACATTCCGAATAATGTCTAGATTACTATTACTAATGTCACATTAGAAAATAGGCTTTTGCGTATCCGTCTTGAAAAAAATACAAAAGCAAACACTACGCACTACTACATGCGTTTCAGCCTTCGTCAATAATAAGCGTTTTACACTTCTGAATCACTGCGAAATTCTATGTTATTAAGAGAGATATTGGAATGGTTAGCACGTTATGTATTGAATTTATATTAAAAACATTCATCACATAACTTGCGGTGTACGGGGTTTAGTAAATCCATGAAATACATATTGTAATACTGTAGGGCCTAAATTAAAATATTGTTTGTTTGTCCTTTAACTACCCAGAAAAATATCGCTGTGTAGGTAGGTAGGTAAATTATTTTATTTATTTGATAAATGTATAGTTTCTTGCATATATATTCCTGTAGTCATAGACACGCAAAATATGGCAGTTTCCGACTCATTTTTCTGACTGTTTTTAATAGCCATTTTCATGCGTCACTGCCCTACTAAAACGATCATACAAACGCTTTATCACCCGAGTTTCCAAATGCGCCCGATTAACATAGACTGTTAGAGAATCAACCGAAAAGGATCCTAAAATACCGAAATTACCGAAATCAAACTCTATTGCCGTCATCGAAGAAAATAAAACAAATCTTTTATTTTACAAATGGAATACAATATTTTGGGTCGGGGCTAAAAATCCGGGTCGATAGGTAACGGGCAAACAAACAATATTTTAATTTAGGCCTAGTGTACTAAATATGAAAATGAAGGTAGAACCATTGCTTGATCTTCTCTGTGCAGCTCGGTGTGAAATGGAATTTCTTCGTCAATTTATGCAACGGTGTAAAATACCGGTTTACGGACATCGACGAGATAGTTCCGTTCGGTGATGTACGGAGAAGACCGAAGCAACTTAAATTGGTGAGATACGATGGATAAACATTATTAACAAGATATAGTGTGAGGCATCATGTATCAAACTCGTTTAATAAATTCAACATATACTCATATAAGATTATATCCCTCTCTCTGTATATGAAATAATATAATTTGAACGTGTTTTATTAAAAGCCTACTCATATTCTTTTTACACTTTATGAATCGCCAACTTTCAAATGATATTAGTGTGGTTTATAATACGGTGGTTTTAATTAAGTTGTTCACCCACGAAGATATCGATCAGCGCTTTTCGGTCATATCAAGACAATTAAGGAGAACCGCAGCAAAAACCTTACCAGAACTAAGAGACGTTATAAAAAGTACAGGAATGGGTCTTACTGACGTAAATTTTGTATATGACGTCAGATCATGGATTCTGCCACATATGGACGAGGGTTTAACCAACCACAGCGGAAGTCACTCCTTCCGGTATGTTGTTAATTTTAAAATGCTTAACAACTCGTTATAAAAATCGTTATGAAATAAGTTAACAGAATAAACTACAGAATTATGTAAAAAAGGTAATGAAGTATTTACCAAAAAATGTCAACCAAAAACACGCAAACACAAGCAACAATTACAAGGACAAATACAAGCAAAGTGATTGACACCTCAAGCATACATGGGCTGATAACAGGAGTACCACCTTGGAACGATATTTTGCAAAATGGCCACTGGATGTATAAACCAGGTTCTAGGATGCACCAAACCTTAATCTTACCTTATTGTCATTCCAACAAAGGGCACGACATGTCTTTATAACTTAAAGTATGCAAAGTCAACTACATGATGCTAATGAGTATGGTATCGATGAAGAAAAAGGAAATGCGTGTTTTTAACATATTGTCAAATAACATTCAACATACTGCTGTTTATGTAACACTATTCAAATACTATATATCTGGTATGACTTATTGTATGTTGTATGTATTACGGATCTTAATTATTTAAATTACCATTATTGATAGATACATCTGAAAACAAATGTAACCTACATATCTGCATAAACACTAAACAGATTTGCTCGTACATTTACATAAATGATTATGTTGGAATCTGTATTCATAACTTTTTGTTTTTTTAGTATTTATGAAGAGGATCCAGGGCATGTTGTAATGAAGCACAAAAAATGGCCAATGCACACGGTTTGGTATCCACAAACGCTTGAGGACCGAATTGAATTGTTTAGAATTGAGGACAGTTGTCAGTCTATTCCAAGTGGTACACCTCCAGGTGTCAAAGAAACTTGGGACAATGTCTTGTTGCAAAAAGTTAAAGACACAATTAAAAAAGTAGACTGTTTTCTAAACCATGAGCAAAAGGAATGCTGGGCGGAATTACTGGAAACCCCACCGTGTCACGATAATGCTGATTGGGAGTGGCCGTTAGAGAAATGGGAAACGCATGAGGACGACGAAGATATAGACGTCGTCTCCGAGAGAAGGATAACACCACTGACACATGTCATGCGTAAAGAGCGGACTTTAAGAAAAGTAAGTAAACTAATACACAAACATATACTAATACTGAAGAGCAATACATTTTTTAATTGATAATTCTTAATCCTATTCGACAATGTAGTTAAATCACATGGTTTTAATTTCAGTATGTAATATAAGTATTTTTGTTACACCTAGGATTTAATTAAACCTATGTGACGGTGACCGGGTTATTGCCATTTATATGATTATTTGGAAACGCATAAAGCAAAGCAGGTTAATTTTGCCGAACGTCGGTGACCCTTGATTGTTCTGTTATGTGATTTAGTGAAACATATGATTTTTAAAAGAGCGTGCGTTTAGAAAAGACAATTTGCATATGAAATAAATAACTACCATAAAACACATGCATACAAATGCGTATATCCATATAAAATTATATCCATTTATATAACAATGTTATATATGGGTGTTTAAGGGGCTGGTTTGAAAAAAAGTGTCAACAAGTTTCATCATGCTCTAAATACTTGGATGATACTGAGTGAAATAATCTACCGCCAAAAAAAATACTATAAAACTATAAAAGCTGTCGTGTATAAATAATAGCATGTTCAATTTCAATATAGATTTGATTTAAAACAGCGTGAACACAATAACAAAACAATGACATATTGTTTAAATTGTTTTTCACAATGACTACACCTGTAAGTTTGTATTAATTTCATTTTTATATATTTTCAGGTGTATTCAGGAAAACGAAGACGAAATAACATTATAATATTTGACGACGGTATCGAACCTACAGGAATCGAACCGACAGGAACAGAACAAGCAGTCGTCGGTCACATGATTGTTTACCACGAGGACTGCAGCGATAAATTCGGAGAGGTTTTGGAGTCGACTCCATCCGGGATCAGAGTTAAATTGTACAGACGTAATGCAGACAATTTAATTGAAGTCAATACAAGGCACGGAATGGCAGTTGAGAAATTAATTCACAGAGATACGGTTCGAGAAGATTTGGCTTTTTTTCTTCCGGAATCAAAAAAAATCCCTAAAAGAATTAAGTTGGCTATAACTTTGTAATATAATTATACTTTCCGCAAGTACACTGAAGTAGTGCGAGTAAATTTAAGTTGCTGTGTTCAAAGCAATGCCGTTGCAATAGGTCTATACAAGTAAACTCTGCGCCCAGATGCTGAAGTTTCCAAGCCTTAGGTGGTTTTTACAAAATTAATTTGAGTGAAATTCTTATTTAAAATGCTTTAATATTATGAAGGATCAAATAGTAGTGTATTTGTAAAAGTTAGAAATGTTTTAAATATTTATTTTTAAATTATTAAAAATAGAATTATATTATATAGTATGATAGTCAAATACCATTTTTTGAAAACAATAGCATAAAGGCTTTTATACATATATGATATGCCGTTAAACCACAATCATGCTTGATATTTGATAATTCATTGAATAAACGACGTTTCAGTTTGCAATTTTGAAAATTTGTTTACATAAGTATTGGCTGGTTGACGTCAATTAAGCTTTAAATACCTTTTATACCTCGCACGGGTATTGATGTTAGCCTTTTGATTCTGGCATTTCTCTTCTTTTTTTCAAAACATAAATTAATAGCAAACTGAATCGACACATGCAGTACAATTATATATTGTTAGAGCGCTCTTACTTATATATATTATATCGGTAGTGTATATATTTATTACATTGATGCAGCCATGATATGTAACTGTAAATTTAAAAAAAACTACGTGCAAATTCCCCATTTTTCTGTTATCAAGAATGTATAATTTATTAACATTAAAAATGCACATTTTTCCGAATGGTATTGTATTTTCCTTTTGTATAACGGTATAATGGACCGAGACAGAGTTTATTTCCGCCGTGAAGTATTGGACTTTTAGATGGAGGTAGAACGTAGTTTCAGAGGTTGGCGATGCGAGACATTGAAACAGTTATTACAAATAAGACCAAAGTTAATTGTCCCTTGTATTATAAACAAAGTAAATACTATAATTTGAAATCAGGACGATTGCTTTTTAAATCATAATTCAAATGGTGTTCCAACATACAGTAACACGCCTAAACTACTATCAAGAGCACTAACGGTTTCATGACTCGAAAACAAAGGAGTTCGTAATTCGCATTATAAATAGTTTCTGTTTTCCTACTTAAAGTGGTAGAGATACTTTTTATAAAACTGTTGTCGTTGGTGTATAACCAAACACAAATCTAGCATAAGCGATCTGTTTAGCTTGAAGTTTCAATGGCAAATACCGTTTGTTTAACAATGTTCTAGGTATTAGAATTATAAATTTGTTCAGTAATATAATGTCATCAGAAAGAAAATAAAAGAATATAATCCAAAATGTCCATCGGATGATGTTCAAATCGAATGCTATATGTAGTCAGCTGCATAATATACCTATCACGTGCACAGCCCTTACAAAACAAAATCAACATTCGGTCATTTAGTAAATATAAAACTTAGGAATTCATGATTATGATAGCGTCAGCATAACCTGACATTCTTAGACTGTGTTCAGTTAGTTCTGTATCTTATTGTTCAACAAAATATTGTTCAACAAAATATAAGCGGCTGAATTCAGCCAGTATCGTTCAACCTGTGATTGATGGTGGATCTGTCAAATCAAATAATAAAACATATACTACTGGCTCTTATTGCATACTTGCAGCTATTTTTCTTTTTTATCGGCTGAATTCAGCCGATGGTTTTAGACGAAGATGTTTACGATTGGTTTATATGAAAACTGAACTGTTATTGGTGTTGAATATACTCTGACGACGAAACATACGCGACTGAATTCAGCCAGAACCTTTGTGTGCTTTAAGCATCATACAGGAAAGGTGAAGCAAAACAGATCAGTGGAGAAAGTAAACATTTAATTGCAAGCCCTTGTTTTCTTTAGCTGGCTGAATTCAGCAGGTATTAATAAGAAGAAAATAAACAGTTAGGTAAAATAAAACAAGTTCCAATACAGGTTCCAATGCAGCACTAATTAATAATTCACTGTATAACCATATCCGAAAGTTGTGCACAATTAAGCGACTGAATTCAGCCAGTACCTGTGTGTGGTTAAAGTATCACAGAGGAAAGATGAAGTAAAACAGATCAGCGGAGAAAATATAACATGTATTTGTAAGCCTTTGCTTTGTTCAGCTGGCTGAATTCAGCCAATATTGATAAGAAGATAATAGAAAATTAGGTAAAATAAAACAAGTTCCAAAGCATCGCTTTGAATTAATAGTTCACTGTTTATTCCATCGGAGTGTGGCTGAATTCAGTCAGTTAACTCTAGAGTAGCACTCTTTTCTTATATACAGAGCTAAATTGAGACAAAACTTAAGTTTTAGTGAACTAAATTGCTAGGTTTCCAACTATTGTAGTAAATTCTCGCAATTTTGGCCCACTCAGAAAAGGGTCAAACCAAATGAGAACGTGTACCGTCACATGTTATTTTATTGACAGCCGAAAAACAAAATGGCGACGGCGGAATATTCCATTTTTTTCTAAGGTAGGGTGACTTAAAAAATCAGTTGACCAACAGTGGTGTAAATTACAAATTATAACCGCACTATACTATTTACCTACCCTTTATTTGCTAGATATAATGGTTTTCATTTCAAAATAAAGGAGCAGTACGATTGATTGCTGGAGGTGCTGAGCATTGAACAACAACACCACCCTGCATAACCTACGTTTTACTTGGTACATCTGAAACCTAGAACCAGACATGCGCAGCTGACAATTTCTAAAAATAATGCCACCATGTTGTTTTATTTTTTACAAGGGAAACAATGGGGTCAAAATAAATTTTAGACTTTGTGAAGCATACCGGATGGCTATGGCAGGATTGCAAACAGATACATGTGTTTTATTCACTTTTGAATAAAAATTACATAAACAAGAAGGGGATACAGAAGGCAACAAGATTAGATGTTACAATTAATGGTAAAGAGGTGACTTTGGTTTTACACCCTCAATTCGATACTCATAACTATCTTAATATAAATAATCCAAAAGCTGAAGAAAATGTTAAAAACCTTATCGATGAATGTAGCTTGATTGACTGCTGGAGAGAATTACATTTTGATAAAATGGATTCACATGGAGACGTCCAAATACAAAAGACATTTTTTTAAATATCTGAACATTTATTTACCTACATTGAAGATAGTACCATTTTACATATGGTTAGATTTGATTTGTTTAATATCTGAACATTTATTTACCGACATTGAAAATACGAGTAGTACCATTTTACCTGGGCATTGAACTGACCATTATTTGGGAAGTTTATAAAGGGAATTTAACAACGCCCTCCTTAAAGAAACTACTTACGTAGATGAAGTTAAAAAGGTGATCGAAAATACAAAAACAAATCAAATCAGATGCAGCACAGAATCAAAAAATAAATTTACAAATTAAAGACATTGATTGTCCGGATTTAATATTGAACACTGATGACCAACTCTTTCTTGAAACATTATTGATGGCGATTAGAGGAAAATCAATATCCTACTCGTCATTTCTTAAAAAAACATCAAGATAAAACTGAAGCAAAATATTTAAGAAACTAGAAACTTTTATCACTCATTGTAAATGTATTTAAATGAATTATTTAGAGCTTTCATTATACTCAAGATACTCAAGCTAACGAGAGAGCGACAACACAATTTAGAATGCCTAATATAAGTACATGAACTATTATTCTATTTAAAAACGGCAAAATGTTAAGAGCCCCGGCTCGAATGGTTACACCATGGAATTTGTCTGAATAGATATAGGAATTTTCCTCTTGAGATTTATTAACCATGGTTTATTGAAAGGTGAATTATCAGTCACTCAAAAGGAGCGCCTTACTACATGTATACCAAAGACAAACAAAGATATATATTATTTAAAAAAAATGGAGACCAATATCTTTATTAAACTGTTCTTATAAACTATCATCAGCATGCATTGCACAGCGTTTAAAACAAGTACTACTCTTGCTAATAATTGATGATCAAACTGGCTTTTTGGTGGGGAGATAAATAGGTGAAAATACAAGTTCCATTGATGATTTGTTCTATCACACTGGGAATAATTATATACCAGGAATATTACTTATTGCAGACTTTGAAAAGGCTTTTGATACACTCTCCTGGTCGTTTATTAATGAGGTTTTAACCTTTTTCAGTTTGGACTAGATATAAAAATAGATAAATGTATTATACACAAACATTAAATTTGCATTTTAGTTAATGGCCATCTATCAGAGTGGTTTTCTATCACCGAGGCTGCCGACAGGGAGATCCACTCTCCCAATACATTTTTATTCTGTGTGTCGAAATATTGGCTGTACTGGTTAAGATATTAAAAGAGTTAACTTAGTAGATACTGAATATGCAATTTCTCAATATGCCGATGACACCACCCTTATATTGGACGAAACCAAAAAATACCCTTAAACTTGCTCTAATGGTTTTAACATTCTATGGAGATATTTCAGGTCTTAATGTTAATGTTGATAAGACCCGAGTTATATGGTTTGGGATAAATAAAATTTAAAATGTAAAATTATGCACAGGCACAGACCTTAATTGGGATCAGGGTGAATTTGTGATCTTAGGAATTACAATTTCAACACATTTAAAGCGTGTGATTGCCTAAAATTATGACAAAAAAATAAGCAAAATTGAATCATTACTAATGTCCTGGTCAAACAAAATGCTCACACCCTTTTGAACAATCGTTGTCATAAAAAGCTTAGCTCCACCAAAAATAAATCGCTTAATTTCATCATTACCTAATCAACCTGAAGACCAGGTCACACTGTTGCAAAACATGTGTTTTAATTTCCTCTGGAATAATCATACATATAAAGAGTTATGTGTTGTAACTCAAGACTATGATTATGGTGGACTTGGAATGATCAATATTAAACAATAAATATATTCTATCAAATTAACGCGGATTAGAAGACTTTTGATTGGGATTGAAAAATGTATGGAAATCCATAATCATATGTACCCATTCACCACAAATATGATATTTGTCCGTAACGACTATCTAAACTAATATACAATCCCTTCTGGAAAGATGTTAATACAAGTCTTAAAATCCTATAAGATGTTAAAAAAAACATTGTCATGGAAAGAGTACACAACCGTTCTGATACAATAATAACATTAAGATCGGAAGATCAAGTGTGTGTTTTTTTTTATAAAAAATGGTATGATAAAGGTATTTTATTTATTAATGATATAATGGATAACAATGGATAACAATGATAATCTTTTTATCGCTTTTTATCGAAACGTTTACTGTACATTCACATTTCTTAGAATATGAAAGTATGACTGCCGCAATATGGTATTACCTGCAAGGAACAAAATCTTGCTCATCTTTCTATCAATTAAGAAAATCCAATTTGTCCATCAATAGTGTCCCTAATACAGAGTTTATGAATTTTGCATGCCATAGCCTTTGTGTTGTTCTGCATGTGCTGAGAAAGAATTAAGTATAGGTGAATACAC